>JAJEJO010053787.1:49621-118532 GCA_020662805.1 Glaucomys volans
TCCTTCCTTCCTTCCTTCCTTCCTTCCTTCCTTCCTTCCTTCCTTCCTTCCTTCCTTCATCAGGCATTGAACTCAGGGGCACTTTTACTACTGAGCCACATCCCCAGCCCCTTTTTGATATTTTATTTAGATACAGAGTCTCAATAGGCTGCTTAGAGCCTCACTAATTTGCTGAAGCTGGCTTTGAACTCATGATCCTCCTGCCTCAGCCTCCAGAGCCACTGGGATTACAGGTGTGCACCACCACTCTATAATAATTCTGTAGCCACATCTCCCCAGTTAGGTTGCCCTCTTTTGAAGGTGATATAGTAGAGGAACAACAGATGAAGAAGTAGCAGCCCCTCACCTTGGCCTGGAGTGGAGGGAAACAGTTCATCTTGGGAAAGGTAGAGTCCTAAGATGTTTCTAGATGGTGCTCTCTAACCTCCCTTGCCCAGACACACCAAGGGAAGACAGAAGGAGGTCTATAATGCTTATTCCAATTCCTTCACTTTCAAGCTGAGAAATAGTATAATTTACACTGAGAATTTCTATGTTTAAAAAAAAAAGACTTTGGCAAAGTCTCCAAGTTTAATTTCTTAACCTGTTGTGACAGTGTTAAGGCATATGTGCAAATTATTTGTCCATGTTTTTATCAAGAGATAGGTCTATCTCCCTACAACTAACAATACAGCCCTAAAATACATGAAGCCAAGACTGACAGAATTGAAGCGAGAAATGGACAACTCAATAACTCCAGTTGGAGTATTCAGTATTCCCCTTTCAATTATGAATAGAACAACTAGGCAAAAGATCAACAAGTAAACAGAAAACTCAAACAGCACACCACCCAACAACAGTAAGAATGCACATTCCTCTCAATTGTACACGAAATATTTTCCAGAATACATCATATGCTAAGCCATAAAACAAGCCTCAATAAATCTGAAGAAATGAAATCATATAAAGTATGTTTGCTGACTCCAATGGAATGAAATGTCACTAAGAGAAAGAAATTTGGAAACTCCCCATCTACATAGAAATCAAACTATATATTCTGGAATAATTATTGTCTCAAAAAAGGGCTTAAGTGCCCCTGGGTTCATCCCTGGCACACAAAAAAATTATAGAAAATACTCAAAGATAAACAAAAATGGAAACTGAGCATACTAAAATTTATGGGATTTCTTCCACCCTTCACCTTGGGGGCTTTTTTTTTTTTCACTTCGAAGGAAGCTAGTATTTTCATATGAATTGTTCTAATTGCTACTTGTGTCTCTTTTCCTGGGGCCCAGCCACATGGAGGCCGAAGGGATCAGCCCAAGCAAGCAGTTGAGATTTTGTAATCCAGTAGACATACTTCCCAAACAAAGACCAAAACAGACTAATTCCCATGCCCGCTCTGCCTTTTGTGGTTCTGGGATCCAGGGCAGCTCCGTCTCTTCACTACCCATCAGGGACAGGTTCTGTTGTTTGCCTCACTGAGGGCACTGAGGGCTCAGCAGCTGGGTGGTCCCCAGATGGAGGTGCTGGTGTCCTCAGACTCCAAGGGGATTGGCCACTCGGGTTGTGCCTTCCGAGGGTTTCCAACCTAGGTCTCCGGCTCTTACGCCTGGAGATGAATCCTGGGAGAAGCTGGAGTGAGAGTGAGGATTCTCCAGTGTGTCAAATCACATGGGGACCTGACACCAGCAGTCAGAAACTCAGGGTCACTGGTGGTCTGGGAACCTCAAGGGCAAGAAATGCAGGAAAGTCATGCAAAGGGACCACAGCAGGATGTGAGGAGGAATCACCCTGGTGTGCTAAGCTCCCTGACTGACTCCACCTCATGGGGATCCTGTGGAGAACAGGGGTCACATCTAGGGATTTGTGGCCAGTTCTGAGGCCTCCTCATCATAACCGAAGCCCCTGGCACCTGCCTGTCTAATCAGCTGGGGGAAGGGGAGGTTTCTAGGTGTGATCTCCATGGAGTGGCATGTAAACTAAGTCCTTACACGGGCCCCTTGGTTCAAACCAGACCTCAGGAGAGTGTCATTTCCACAAGTGGTCACACTTCTCCTCCTGGAAGCATCCCCTTCCACTCTCAGGCCTGGGACCATCCCCTGCACCCCTGGGGACTCCTGTGTGTTTGGTCAGATACTATTATGCTGGCCTTTGGCTGGATGCAGGGCTAAGGACCCACACATGGGAACCAGTGTCTCCTCCCAAGTTCACAGCCCAAGGGAGGAAGACAGAGCAGTGTGGGACATAGCAGGTTTCCTAAGGGGTGGAAAGTATTCTGGGAGTTCTCCCTGGAGGAGACAGGCCAGGGTAGAGTTGGGGACAAGTGGCCTAGGGCTGGCTATCCCTTCTCACTCTCCCTTCCCCTTTTCTCCACTGTCCTTCCTGTCTCTTTTGATCTCCAGATACAGCCAGTTATAGGTGTCTAGACCAGAGAGTTCCCAGCCACTGGGCTATATAAACTTAGACTCTGTCTCTGTCTTTTGCTGTGTTTGAACTCACATTCCAGGTGAGGGGAGTTTCTGGTTCCCTTTTTCCAGATACACGAGGCTACTGGGGTCTTGATTCCAGATAACAGACACCACCTAATGCCACTTCTCCAAGGGCTACTATTGGCTTCATGAAGTCAATACTCAGTTCTTTAAAGTAGAAGATATGACATTCCAAGCATATCCTTGGTAAAATGATTGTTGTTGCTAATTGCATGAACCAGTTTAGTCAGGGTTCAGGGTCCCCAGCCACAGCCTCTGAAGTGAGCAATGATTTTTATCATCCCATCTGAGTCACCAAAACTGTAGGGAATTTGTTTTGTTTTGTTTTGTTTTGTGGTGATGCTAGGCAATGAATGCAGGGCCTCACGTTAGGGAAATGCTCTACCACTGAGCTACACCTCCAGCCTGAAAGTTTTTAATTTACTCTTTTTTCCTCTGGAAGTTTGATAATTCCAATCTATGAAATAAACTGACAACAGACAGAAAAAAGGAAAAAAAAACACATAAATGGGAGTGTTAGACTTAAAGAGGGTCATGGTTGGTGATTCTTACATACAACTTAAAGGGATAGGGACCTGGGCTTCTGGAACAAAGGTAGGTGGTCTAGCCTATGAAAAATTATCTAAAGCAATTGTTAGAGGGAAATTTAGAGCTATAAATGCATGTATTTAAAAGGGAAGAAAGACTGGTGGTGTCCACCTATACTCTCGGGAGGCTGAGGCTGGAGAATCACAAGTTGGAGGCCAGACTTAGCAATTTAGGCCAATCCAAACAAAAAAAAAAAATGTCTGGGGATGTAAATCAGTGGTAGAGCGCCCCTTAGTGTCAAGCTCTAGAATTGAAAGCTTAATTAAAACCGGGAAGAAGAAATAGAAAATCAGAATAGATAATTGAACTTTATCAAAACTTAAAAGTTTTGCTGTTTGTAGTGGTGCGGGCCTGTAAACCCAGTGACTCAGAAGGCTGAGGCACGAGGGATCACAAGCTTGAGACGAGCTTGGGCAACTTAGCAACACCTTTTCTCAAAATAAAAGGTAAAAAGATCTGGGGATATTGTTCAGTGGTAGAGCTGCCCTGAGTTCAATCATTGGTCACACACACACACACACACACACACACACACACAATTTTTGTATCCAAAAATAAATAATGTTAAGAAAGTGAGGGGCTGGGGCTGTAGCTCAGTGGTAGAGTGCCTGCCTCACATGTGTGAGGCACTGGGTTCGATCCTCACATAAAATCAAATAAACAAAGATATTGTGTTCACATACAATAAAAAAAAGTGAAAATGTGACCCACAAGAATGGCGAAGAGGTACACAGTCCAAGAAGACACAAAGAGAAACTTTGATCAGCACAGGCTGCAAATATCTACTCTTGCCAATTATTTTGAGCATCTTGGCAGAGAGATTTTTATTTTGTATTAATACATTTTTCGTTGTTACTGTTTTTGTGTTTCTTTGTGTTCTTCTCTCTTTTCTTCTTTTTTTAATAATCATATTCTTTCTTTTCCTTTTCTTCTTTTTTCTTTGTTTCTCTTCTCTCATTTTTTTCTTTCCTCCTGCTGTTGCTTTTCGCTTTTATTAATCTTATTTTTATTATTTTATCTTTTAATTTTATTATTATTATTATTATTGTGTGTGTATGTGTGTGTATTTGTGTGTGTGTGGTGCTGGGAATTGAACTCAAGGCCTTGGGCATGCAAGGCAAGCACTTTACCAACTGAGCTATATCCCCAGCCCTATCTTTTTTACTTTTATTTTTAATTTAATTTAATTTAATTTTGGAACCAGGGATTGAACCCAGGGGTGCTTAACCATTGAGCAACATCCCCAAACCTTTTTTTTTCTTTCTTTGTTTTGGGGAGGAGAAGGTACCAGGGATTGAACCCAGGGGCACTCCACCACTGAGCCACATCCCCAGCCCTATTTTGTATTTTATTTAGAGACAGGGTCTCACTGAGTTGCTTAGGAGCTTCGCTAAGTTGCTGAGGCTGGCTTTGAACTTGAGATCTTCCTGCCTCAGCCTCCCAAGCCACTGGTGGCTGGCTTTTTTTATTTTTTAAAGGCCTGGCTTTTTAAAATTTCTATTTCAAGACAGGGTCACACTAAGTTGCCAAGGTTGGCCTCAAACTTGTGCTCCTCCTGCGTCACGCCTCTGAATCACTGGGATTATAGGTGTGTACCACCATGCCGAGCTCACAAAAATTATTTTGAAATAGGCATCTATCTTAGTCCATTTTCTTCAACTATTATAGAATATCATAGACTGGGTAATTTACAAACAATAGAAGATTATTTGTCACATAGTTCTGGAGGCTGGGAAGTCCAAGAATATAAGACTGGCCTCTACTGAGGGCTGTTGTGCTGTGCCATGACATGGCAGAAAGGGCAAGCAAGCATGCGCAAGACAGAAAGAGGATATCAGGTCAATATCAGGAGCCCGCTCCCATGAAAATGGCTTTAATCCATTTATAAGGGTGAAGCCCCTGTGACACAATCACCTCTTAAAGGTCATACCTTTTGCTATAATGGCAACCAAATTTCAACCTGAACTTTGTAGGGAACACTAAAACCACAACAGTAACAGGCCAAACTATAAAACTAAAACCATAAGATTTTTATAATAAAACATAGGAGATTTTGGTAACTTTGGGACAGGCATAGGTATCTTACACAGAATCAAAAAACATGAACTAAAAAGAAAATACTGATAGCTGGGCACAGTGGTGCACACCTGTAATCCCAGCAACTGGGGAGGCTGAGTCAGGAGAATCACTGGTTAGAAAACAGCCTTGGCAACTTAGCAAGATCCTGTCTCAAAATAAGAAAAACAAAAAAGCCTGGGCTGGGGATGTGACTCAGTGGTAAAGTGCTTCTAGGTTCAATCCGTAGTAAAGCAAAACAAAACAAAACAACAACAACAAAAAAAACCCCACCAAATATTGCTCAGCTATGAAGAAGAATGAAATTATGGTATTTGCCAATAAATGAATGGGTGGATCTGGAGACTATCATGCTAAGTGAAATAAGCCAATCTCAAAAAACCAAAGGCTGATATGTGGATGCTGATTCACAAGAAGGGGAGTGGGGAATATAAATCCATTGGATTAGACAAAGGGGAATGAACAGAAGGGGGGATGGGAAAGGAAAGACAGTAGAATGAATTGGACATCACTTTCCTGTGTTCAAATATGAATACATGACCAGTGAAGCTCCACATCATGTACAACCACAAGAATGGGAAGTTATACTCCATGTATATATGATATGTCAAAATACACTCTACTGTCATGTATACATAAAAAAAACAAATAAAAGGGAAAAATATTGATAATTTAAACTTTGTCAAAGTTAAAAATGTCTACTCTGAAACATAACATCACCAGAACTAAATGGCCAACCACAGACTGGGTATTTCAAAATGTATATCCAACATATGCTTTGGATATAAAATATATAATGACCTCTTAAAATAATAGAAAAAAAAAACCCTGATTTTTTTAATGGAGGAAGAGATTTGAATGGATACTGTGTGTGTGCGTGTGTGTGTGTGTGTGTGTCTCTGTGTGTGTGCGTGTGTGTGTGTGTCTCTGTGTGTGTGCGTGTGTGTGTGTGTGTGTGTGTGCTTCTAAGGATCAAACCCAGGGTCTTGTGCATGCTATGCAAGTGCTCCACCACTATACCACATGTCCAGGCTTAAGAAAATACAGGTTGAATGGCAAACAAGCATACAAAAAGATATTCAGGCCGGGCGTGGTGGCGCACGCCTGTAATCCAAGCGACTAGGGAGGCTGAGTCAGGAGGATCGCAAGTTCAAAGCCAGCCTCAGCAACTTAGCGAGGTCCTAAGCAACTCAGTGAGACCCTGTCTTTGAATAAAATACAAAATAGGGCTGGGGATGTGGCTCAGTGGTGGAGTGCCCCTGAGTTCAATCCCTGGTTCCAAAAAAAAAAGAAAAAAAAGATATTCAGCAGCAGCCATAAGGGAAATGTCAAAGAAAACCACAATGAGTTACCACAAAATACTCATTAGGGTGGCTAAAAGTGAAACAACTCACAATACCAAGTGTGCTATTAAATGCCTCATATTAGTTGGTATAAGTCATTGAGTTCAGTCTACATTCAGTGCTGGGAATCGCCCAAGCGAGTGAATACCAAGGTGTGGTTATCGCTGGGGGAAATCTTAAAGGCCACCCACCACAAGAGAATGAGTAAACAATATGTGGCATATCCGTACAATAGAATGCTATTTATTAGTAAAAACTGAACTCAATATTCATATGTGCAATAGCCTAGATGAATCTCAAAAATATTACTTAGCCAAAGAGGCCAGGCAAAAATAAATTCATGCAATTCCATTTATGTGAACCCCAGGGAAAACAAATCCTAGTACAGTGACAGAAAACAAATCAAGTGTGGCCTGGACCTGGGTGTGGAGGGAAGGTGTGGACTGGGAGGGACATCGAAAACTTTCTGTTGTGATGAAAATATTCAAATCGTGATTGTAGTGGTGGCTACACAGATATGTAAATTTAACAGAACCCATCAAAATGTATACTTGATATGGTTGCATTTTATTGGATTGTTCCCTCAAGCATAGGAAAACACTGAAAAATGTGGTAAAGCTAACTAAACAAGGGACTATTGGCCTGAAGTTTTTTTTTATAACCAGAGCTCTTGTGTAAGCAAACCGGATTTTAACTTAGAAACATTTATTTTAGCTGAATTAAAACAAAACAAAAAACTCTCAGCCCATCACAAATGGCCAAACAGCTGATTGGTTATATAACTAGGGACTTCCTGTCAGACCATACCAAAATAAGATAAATATCTGGCTATAGCCAATAGGATCATTTCTCCACTTTGCTTCCATGGTCAGTTTATAAAGTGTTACTGCTCACACAGCTGAGTTTAGCTCTCTGAACTTCTTCTGGTTTTGAGCACTGCCTGATATATACATCATTCTTTGCTCAAATAAACTGTTAAATTTAACATAACTAGCTGGGCACAGAGGCGCACTCCTGTAATCCCAGTGGCTCGGGAGGCTGAGGCAGGAGGATCCCAAGTTCAAAGCTAGCCTCAGCAACTTAGTGAGGCCCTAAGCAACTCAGTGAGACCCTGACTCTAAATAAAATACAAAATAGGACTGGGGATGTGGCTCAGTGGTTAAGTGTCACTGGGTTCAATCCCTTGGTACAAAAAAAAATAATGTAACTAAAGCTTTTAACAATTCTAAAGTGTTAAGGTTTGGATGTGAGGCATCCCTTGAAAGCATCTATTAATGCAGGAATATTCCGAAGGTAAAATGATTATGGGAGCTCATTGGTCCACCCTAGTTTGAATGGACTGCCTGGGTAGTAACTGTAGGCCGATGGGTCATGACTGGAGGAGGTGGATCACTGGAAATGTGCCCTGGAAGGGTGTGTCTTCCCTGCTGCCCTTCCCCATCCCTCTCTCTGCTTCCTGACCCTTCCATGAACTAAGAAGCTTCCCTTTGCTCTTCCCTTCCCCCATGATGTGCTGTTTCACCTTGGGCTCAGAGGAATGTAGTCTTGGTTTTTTTGCCTCATGATGGCATGGACGATTGCCCACTGTGGATTGCTGCTGCTGCCCACTATCACCAAAGAATACCATTGGCATAGCAGTAGTGTAGAAAAGATCAAAATGGAAAATACAGTTTCTAAAGTTCAAAAATCTAAGTTACATCATTGTAAGTCAGGCACTGTCCATGTTCTGTAGCTTTAGCAATCATAACATTGTAGTATTAGAGAAAGGATAGATACACAGGTCAATACACCAGAATAGAAAGTACCAAAAGAGATGCACAGAAATAGTTCAACTGATTTTTTTTTAAACAATGAAAAAGAAATTCAATGCGGGAAGGACAGTCTGCCCAAAAAATTGTGTTGTAGCAAATAGAAACCATAGGCAAAATTTGAATCTTGACCTAAACCTCAAACCACACACAAAAATTAAGTAAAATGTGAAATATAAAACTATAAACTTGTTCTACCACAGTGGACACACCTGTAATCCCAGAGACTTGAGAGGCTGAGACAGGAGGATCACAAGTTTGGGGCCAGCTTCAGCAAGTTAGTGAGGCCCTCAGCAGCTTGGTGAGACCCTGTTTCAAAATAAAAAAAAAATTACAAGGTCTGGGATCTTGGGATGTGATTCAGTGGTTAAGTATCCCTGATTATGCACACACACACACACACACACACACACACACACACACGCACACATGAACACACACAAATACAAACTTGGCTTTTCCTGATGTTGAGGTTTGAACCCAGAGTCTCATACATGATAGGCAAGCCCTCTACCACTGATTCACCCTCCCCAGTCCCCAAAGTATAAACTTTGAAGGAAAATGTAGAAGAAAATCTTCAGGACCTAACACTTGGTCAGGAGTTCTCACACTTGACACCAAAATTATGACCCATCAATAAAGACAGGCAATAAATTGTACCCCACTGAAATGAAAAACTTTTGCTCTGAGAAAACCCCTAATAACAGAATGAAAAGACAAGCTATAGATTGGGAGGAAAATATTTCCAATCCACATATCTTGTTATGAAAGCTCAGTTCTTGTCCCTGATGCTAATCCAATAACGAGGACACAATTTTGAGAAAAAAATAAAAATAAAAAAAATTTCTTGCTTTGCTGGCAAAGGAGAAACACACGGGACTCTTGTCTGAGAGGCTGGGGTTCTACCAATCAGCAGGAACAGGGGACTTTAAAGAGGTGACTCAAAGGCTACATTCCACATGTTCTGAGTTGTAATTCACTTTTTTTTTCTTTTGCAGTGCTGGGGATTGAACCCAGGACCTTGTGCTTACGAGGCAGGCACTCTACCAACTGAGCTATGTCCCCAGCCCCTTACTTGTTCATTTGGGAGATAGTCATTTCTGAGATCTTCTGGTACCATCCCCAAAGCCTGTATTACTTTGTTCCTATGGTGGGTACTTGTACTCAAGGACACATAACTTCTGATGGAGAAGAAAGGTGATCCTGTCTCCCCTGAAATTAGGGATGGTAGATATTAGGGAGGAGGGAGAGAGGAAGAGAAAGAAACAGGTCCTTTTAAAAAATAAGTGGCAGTAGGTCAGCAGCAAGGGCTATATTCAAAGGATGAAGTGGACTATGTTACAATCTGACAAAGAACTCATATCTAGAATATATAAAGAACTTTTCACTGAATCTGACCCCGACTGGGTCCTTTCTCCTTTCTTGGTATTGTAAGGCCAATAACAAAACTGAGTACCAGAGGAGAATCAAAAAGAACTTTTATTCTTGGCCAAAGAATAGAAGTGAAAAAAGGTCACAAATCCACTTCTCCAGGCTGTAAGGTCAAGGGCTTTTCTTTAAGTATTTGGAGGAGGTCTTAGTTAAGGAAAGGAAGGATTATTCATGCTCTTTCTCAGAAAGGGATAGGCATCCCTTGGAAATTGGATTGTAACAGGCAAGCCCTCTACCACTGATTCACTCTCCCCAGTCCCCAAAGTATAAACTTTTGAAGGAAAATGTAGAAGAAAATCTTCTGGACCTAGGACTTGGTCAAGAGTTCTCACACATGACACTGAAATCATGACCCATAAATAAAGGCAGTCAATAAATTGTTACAATAAATTGTAACAGGGGTTCTCTTGATGCTTTGACTATATCCTTTGGCACTTTGAAACTTACATGTTTTTTCTTTTTCCCAACTTTGCCCTGACCTTCTCCCTGATCTTTTCCCTGATCTTCTTTTCTCTATCCTTCTCCTCCTTAATCTTCTCCTCCCTGATCTCTCCTCCCTAATCTCATTTTCTCTGCGTCACCTCTTTAAAAGCCCCCTGTTCCTTCTGATGGGCAGATTCACAGACTTTGGGACAGAAGTCCCCTGTGTTTCCCCTTTGCTGGCAAAGCAATAAACCTTTTTTATCCTTTTTCTCAAAACTGTGTCCTCATTATTGGATTGGTATCAGGGACAAGGATCGAGCTTTCGGTTACAGGATCCCCCTTCTTTTTTTCCTACTGTGGGCTGGTTCTGGTCTGGGTTAGAAGCAGGTGGAAGCAAGATGGCACTGATAGACAGAAATGTTACTGTGGTCATGCATTAGGATGTGATGGTATTGAGGGGGGTGAGCATTAGGTCAGCATGGTGTCCTTTATTGTGGAAACTTGTCTGTTTCTAACCTGTTCTATTTGGGGGTAGGTGGTTAACCAACTTCCTTATCTCTAGGTTGCAGGAAGCATGGTTAGTGTATTGTGTAAGCCTTTTTGCATAAAAGGTACAGCTGTCAGTCTGGGACAAGCAATGTGGTCCGTGCTTTACCTTGGTGACAAATTCTGAAAACTTAATAGTTAACAAATGGTGTAATTAGAAAATGGCAAAAAAATAAAAAAAATAAAAAGAAACAGACCAAAAGGGTATACACATAGAAAGTAAACTTTTCACGGTAAGTGAAATAAAGCAGACTCAGAAAAATAAAGGGTCAAAGGTTTTCTCTTGCATGCAGAAGCTAGAGCAAAATAAGGGACAGAAGGCAGTGGGGGAGGGAATCAGATATCATAAAGATATAGATTGAATCAGTGGAGCAGAAGCAGATTGAGAGGGAAGGAGGATGGAAGGGAAAGGGGGGTAAATGTGGATTTGATTTAACAAAATCATGTTATGCACATATGTAAATGAAGGGAGCAAGGCTGCAGCCATTTGTCCCCTGATTCTGCCTTCCCACACCATTTTACAACCTAGATTGTTACTGACTGAAAAATTGAGATAACTCACTACCTTCCTAGATTGTTAGCCCATGAATTTCCTCATCCGTCATTGGTCCGATTCTTATTAGACCACAAACTTCCACTACTTAAGAATAGCTCCCCCACCATTTGCATGCTGTCTCTCTCCCTCTCTCTTTCTCTTCCTCCCTCCCTTAAGGGCAGACACTCAGCCTGTCCGCTTAATAAAATCTCTTGCATGAGTTCCTGCATCCAGAGTGGTTTTCTGGGTGCTTTCATTGGTGCCATGACTTGGATGGGCTCTTCCACCACCACTTAGGTGAACAGAATCCCATCTGACACCCCAGACCCCCAGACACTGGTCTCACCTTCCATTCACCCAGACACTCGGTTCCACATCCACCATGGACCTTCAGATCAGTGAGTTTTCCCCTAGGTCAACTTAAACACTCCTCTTCTGACCTGAGATGTGACCATTAATTGTCCAGCACTCTTGAGGCAGTTGAAGAGTTGGGGTTCCCCCAGCTACAACTTTTACAGTTATGGCTGCCCTCCTTAGTTGACCTTATCAGATAGGTGGGTCCCATTCTTTATGGTAGAGATTCCCTCTCTGAGTTGAGGCTCCTCCTCAGTTTTCCTCTTAAAATTCCTGGTACCAGGTCCTCAACCCCTCAGTTTTTGCCCAGCACACACTGATGGGGGTGATGACTCCCCTCTTTGTGCTGCCTCCTTGTCTCCAGCCAACTAGTCTGTGGCCTGGGGATGCCTCGGACACTGACTTGGCTGTTTATCAGTCTCCACCATGGGATCTAGGTCTTGCATTCCGGCAGATTCACCCTTGGGATATCTACTAGAAAATCTTTTTTTTGTGTGTGTGGTGCTGGGGATTGAACTCATGGCCTTGTGCTTGCAAGGCAAGCACTCTACCAACTGAACTATATCCCCAGCCCTTACTAGAAAATCTTAAACCCTTTCACCTGATTCCTGACCTAGATCCACCAAAACCTATTCACTTGTGTAATGATATTTGGCCACTGTATGCTTTAGATAATCAAGCCAAATGGCCAATTAATGGCACCCTGGATCCCAATGTTCTATGGGACTTAGACAACTTCTGTGAGGCAAGTAGAAAGCAATTCCCTACATTCAAGCTTTCTCTTTCTTGCACACTAAACCTGATCTTTGCTCTTCCTGCAAACTTGAACACCTCCTCTTGGCAATGAAACCTTCACTTCCCTCTACTTCTTCTCCTCCTCCTAATCCCTTCTCCTCCTCTGACCCTGAAACTCTGGAGGGATGACAGCTACTCATGACATTTTTCCCAAAGCTACCCAGACATAATGGCTAAATTGAGACAGTTGGACGGGGGGGGGGGTGTCTTACTCCACAGCCAGAGGTTCTAGCAGTGGCATTCATGGTGTATAACAGAAAGGAAGAAAAAACCCCAAAACTAAAATACCAAATGCTAGCCAAAGCCTTTCAGCCAGTTAGACTTGCCCAGATGATCACTACTAGGGGCACTCTAGCTCCCAGAAGACTTCCAGGCCCATGCCTCAAGTGCAGAAAAGAGGGTCACTGGGCATAAGCCTGCCCCAACCCCTGGTGGCCCCCAAATCATTGTCCCAAATACCACCAACCCAGATATTGGGCAGTGGATTGCCCTGGTGCTCAGAGAAATGTCAGGTTACCCTCACACCCTTACCTCCAGGCCCATGACTGGGATTGGTAATGGATTACTGAAGGGACCCAGGACTTCATTACCTGACGACCATCACTGCTCAGGAGCCCTGGGTGACCCTTATGGTGGGAGGCAGGCAGCTCCCTTTCTTTATAGATACTGGAGCCATTTTTCAGTGCTGTGGGAGTTTTGGGGACCCACTTCCCCTGCCAAATCCTCTATTGTCAGGGTAGAGGGAAAAACCATACCACCCCCTACAAACTCCTCCAATAAGTTTTCGTATCAGACAAATCTGCTTCACTGAATCCTTTTTGATAATTCCTATGTGTCCCATTTCCCTCCTGGGAGGGGACATCCTAACCAAATTGGGTGCCTCTATTTCCTTCACATACACCATGCACCTCCACCAAGACTCCTCTGATATTCCTCTCCTCATGATACAACCTAACCTGAGTCTTCATATCCCCTTCCTTCCTCCCCTAAATCAGTTCTATGCCCATGTCCAGCAGGAAGCAGTTACTGAAAATGGATCATCACCCATACATGCAAAAGGGATTTTCTTATAAAAACAAAAAAGGGGGAATGAAGGGAACAAGGCCGAAGGTATTTCTCCCCTGATTATGCACCCCGCACCATTTTACAACCTAGATTGTTACTGACTGTGAAAAATCAATTGAGATAACTCACTACTTTCCTAGATTGTTAGCCTGCAAACTACCTTGTCAGTTATTGGTTCAATTGTTTTTAGCCCATGAACTTCCACTACTTAAGAATACTCTCCCACCATTTTCTCTCTCTCTCTCTCTCTCTCTCTCTCTCTCTCATCCTTAAGGGCAGATACTCTGCTCCTCTGCTTAATAAAATCTCTTGAGTGAGTTCCTGTGTCCAGAGTGGTTTTCTGGTTGCTTTCAATAAATATGCCACAGGGAATTTCAACTTTACATATATGTAGATTGTGATACCACCTTTTTTTTTGCAATGCTGGGGATTGAACCCAGGGCCTTGTGCTTGCAAGGTAGGCACACTACCCACTGAGCTATATCCCCAGCCCATGTGATACTGTCATTTATTGGTGACAAGTTCTGCTTGCTCAGGTGCTGAAGTATAACACCAGTGAAGCAAGCCAAGGCAAGCATATTAAGCAGGTTTTATTTAAAGGTAGTTAACACAGACTTCTCCCAGGAGGGAGAAGGGGGACCATGGCTGATGTTCTAGAATCCCCAAGAAGTGAGTGCACATCTTTTATAGGTTAGGGCCTTTTTGTTCTGTTCTTTCCTCTGAACTTTATCTATCTCTCCTTCCTGCCTAGATGATTAGGCCCTGGTGACACAGCAAAAAGGTGAGATGTAAAAGCTGAGAAGTGGATGGGCAGGGGGAAGGCTGCTAAGGGCCCAGGGGGCATTAATTAGCAACACTTTGTAGTCCTTGATAGGGGCAGGTAGATCTGGTAATCAATGGGCTCCAGAGATCCTTGACATTCCATTCTCCCAAGGGCAATCTCCAACTTCCAGATGCAGATGGCTTTCATGGCCTCCATTTTCTCAATTTGACCTGATTTCTTATTTCTACACTAACTACCTGTCCCCAGTGTAATGTAAAAAGCTGCAATGGCCGCGCCTGTCCGGCAGGCGCAACTGCAGCTGTCAGAGCAGCTCTCTGCAGGCGTGGCTCTGTGCCCGCCCCCCCGCCCCCCAGCTCCCCACAGCAGGCAGCAGGCTGGTGCTGGGTTTACCTGCAGTCCCACCCTTACCTCGGGCTGCCTACCAGCCCAGGGTCCAACCTCGTGGGACTCCCTCCCTGGACACGCCGGAGAGGAAGGTGAGGGGGGATGACAGCTCCTCCCGCCCCTTCCCTGTAGCTAGCCCACCATTGGTCCATTCGTCAGCCTGTGCTTACCAGTCATTGGCTGATCTGTAGTCTGCCAAAATTCGACTTTCAACAATTGTTCCTATCATCGTTTTGCCCACGAAGTCCAAGAGCTTAAAAGAAGCTCCCCAGCCATGTTCTCTCTTTCTTTTTCTCTTCAGGCGAGATGCTGTTCATCTGCCTAATAAAAATCTGTGTGAGTTGCTGCATCTGGAGTGGTTTTTGTGGTCACTTTTTCACCTTTCACCCAATTCTGGCTTCAATAGTACCAATAAAAAATAAATAAATAAAGGAATCAAGGGAAGGTCCCTAGAGTAGAGGAGGGAGAAAAAGTGGAGGGGGGAGAAAAAGGGGAAGGAATGGAGATTGAAATCTAATTCCTTGTATGTATAGTCTTATCAAAAGGAACCCAAATACTATGTATAACTCTAATGTACTAATAAAAATAATCTCTTGCCCAATTAACAAAAAAGAAAGTAATATTATTTAAAATACAAATTAAAACCACAATGTAGTCAGTCTCAGTTGGTGGTGCAGGCCTATAAGCACAGCAGCTTGGGAGGCTGAAGCAAGAAGGTCTCAAGTTCAAACCAGCCTCAGCAACTTAGTAAGGCCCTCAGCAGCTTAGCAAGACCCTGTCTCTAAATAAAACAAAAAAGCTAGGGATGTGTTTCAATGGTTAAATGGTCAAGTAACTCTTGATTCAATCCCTGGCATCAAAACAAAAACAAAAATAAAATGAGATATCAATATCACTAACATAAAAAATGATGCTAACACCAAATGCCATCAATGAAGAAGAGTGCTATTGTCTGGTGAGTGTCCCTTAAAAGTCCATGCATTAAAGATTTGGTCCTTCAGCCTATAAATATATTAGGAATCAATGGACCCTTTAAGACGTAGGGCCTAGTTTGATGTCTAGGGGCAGGTCACTGGGGGCATGCCCTTGAAGGGGACTCTGGGGTTCCAGCATCCTCCTTGCTCGCCTTCACTTCCTGGCCATGAGGTGAATGGTTTTTCTCTGCCATGTGCTCCTGCCATCATGTGCTGGTGCTGCCACAGGCCCAAAGCAACCCAGTCAGCTGGTCATAAGACAAAACTATGAGGATAATAAAACTTAATAAGTTGATTATTTCAGACATACATTGTAGTACTGAAAGAGAAAATAACACTTCACTTTATAAGTTGATTGTATCAGGTAATCATTATAGTACTGAGGACTAAGATAGAGAGAAAGTGGAGGTACTCATAAAATTGCTGACACGAATGTAAAATGGTATAGTCTTTCTCAAAAACTGATTGGTGGTCAGGTTACTGGTGACAATGAGTTCTGTTTATCCAGATGTTAAGATTGAATAGCAGAGAAATGCTGAGGCAAGCATAGAGAGCAAGTTTTATTTAAACGATAGAAACAGACTTCTACCAGGAGGAAGAAGGGGACCCAAGAGTTGGTATCTAAAGAAGTGAGGGTGTCCTGCCCCTATTATACATTTTAGATTTTCTTTGTTCTCATGTCCTCCTTCCTCTTATCTTGCTTCTTTCCTCTTCCCATCTGAGGCCAGAAGCAAAGAGGCAGGGGAAGGGCTGCCCAGAGGTGCTTCATTAACAGCCTTTGGGGAGAAACAGTTCCCTATAGGCAGGTAACCTTGGTAACAGGTGGCAGTGGGGAGGAAGGGCTCTGGAGGTGTTAGCATTTCAGTCCCCTAGAGGGAGTCTCTATCTTTCCAGACCCAAATCAGCTTTCATCCTCTCACCTATGGATGCTAACTGCTAACTGACCTGTCCTTTGTTTTTGCTTCAGTATTACAAAACTAAACATGCACTTACCTTAGGACCCAGCAGTCTCACTCTTGGGCATTTATCCTAGGGAAACAGGAATTTATGCTCACATAATAACCTGTAAATGCATATTTATAGCAGTTTTATTCCTATTAGCTCCAAACTAGAAACAACCCTGATACACTTCACATGTGAAGTTCAAATGTTCACATGTGAACATTTAACAGTGTGGTACAACCATATTGAGGAGTATTACCTAGCAACAAAAAATAAATAAACCAATGCTATTTGATACTTCCAATAAATTGGGGAAAAAGTCAATTCCAAAACGTTATGATCTGTTTCCATTTATAAAATGTTATTGAAATGGCAAAATTATAGAAATAGTAAACAGATACCACCAAAATACATTATACGCATGTATGAAATTGACACAATGAAATCCAATTTTTAAAATTTTGTTTTATTCTACACAAATGGAGTACAACTATCATTTTTCTGGTTGCACACAAAGCAGAATCATACAATTTGTGTATTCATACATATACATAGGGTAATGATGTTTGTCTCATTCTATTATCTTTCCTTCCCTGCCCCGTCCCCACCACTCATTATCCTCTATACAATCCATACTTTCTCCATTCTTGCCTTCCCTCCAACCCCCATTATGTGTCATCAACTATTTATCAGAGAAATCATCTGGTCTTTGGTTTTCTGGGATTAGCTTATTTCACTTAACATGACATTCTCCAGCTCCATCCATTTACCTGCAAATGTCATAAATTTATTATTCTTTATGACTGAATAATATTCCATTGTGCATATGTACCCCAGTTTCTTTATCCATTCATCTATTGAAGGGCACCTAGGTTGGTTCCATAGTTTAGCTATAGTGAATTGGGCTGCTACAAACATTGATGTGGCTGCATCACTGTAGAATGCTGATTTTAAGTCCTTTGGGTATAGGCCAAGGAGTGGGATAGTTGGGTCAAATGGTGGTTCCATTCTGAGTTTTTGAAGGGATCTCCATACTGCTTTCTAGAGTGGCTGCACCAATTTGCAACCCCACCAGCAATGTATGAGTGTGCCTTTTCCCCCACATCCTCCCCAACATCGATTGTTGCTTGTATTCTTGATAAAACACATTCTAATTGGGGTGAGATGATATCTTAGGGTAGTTTTGATTTGCATTTCTTTTATTACTAAAGATGTTGAACATTTTTTTATATATCTGTTGATTGCTTGTAGATCCTCTTCTGTGAAGTGTCTGTTCATTTCCTTAGCCCATTTATTGATTGGGTTATTTATATTCTTGGTGTAAAGTTTTTTGAGTTCTTTATGAATTCTGGAGATTAGTGCTCGATCTGAGGTGCGTGGGGCAAAGAGGTTCTCCCACTCTGTAAGTTTTCTCTTAACATTGTTGGTTGTTTCCTTTGCTGAGAAAAAGCTTTTTAGTTTGAATCTATCCTATTATTGATTCCTGCTTTTATTTCTTGTGCTTTGGGAGTCATGTTAAGGAAGTCTGATCCTAAGCCAATATGATGCAGATTTGGACCTACTTTTTCTTCTATTAGGTGCAGGATCTCTGGTCTAAATCCTAGGTCCTTGATCCATTTTGAGCTGAGTTTTGTGCAGGGTGAGAGATAGGGGTTTAGTTTCATTTTGCTGCATTTGGATTTCCAGTTTTCCCAGCACCATTTGTTGAAGAGGCTAGCTTTTCTCCATTGTATGTTTTTGGCTCCTTTGTCAAGTATGAGATACCTGTACTTATGTGGGTTTGTCTCTGCGTCCTCTATTCTGTACCATTGGTCTACCTGTCTATTTTGGTGCCAATACCCTGCTGTTTTTGTTACTATTGCTCTGTAGTATAGTTGAAGGTCTGGTATGGTGATACACCTGCTTTGCTCTTCCTGCTAAGGATTGCTTTAGCTATTCTGGGTCTCTTATTCCTCCAAATGAATTTCATAATTGTTTTCTATATTTCTATGAGGAATGTCATTGGGATTTTCATTGGAATTGCATTGAATTTGTATAGTGCTTTTGGTAGTATGGCCATTTTTTTTTTTTTTTTTTGGAACCAGGGATTGAACCCAGGGGCACTTGGCAACTGAGCCACATCCCCAGCCCTATTTTGTGTTTTATTTAGAGACAGGGTCTTACTGAGTTGCTTAGGGCCTCACTAAGTTGCTGAGGCTTGCTTTGAACTCACAATCCTCCTGCCTCAGCCTCCTGAGTCACTGGGATTACAGGCAGGCACCACCACGCCCGGAAGTATGGCCATTTTGATAATATTAATTCTGCCTATCCAAGAACATAGGAGATCTTTCCATCTTCTCAGATTTTCTTTAATTTCTTTCTTTAGTTTCCTGTAGTTCTCATTGTAGAGGTCTTCACTTGTTTTGTTAGATTGATTCCCAAGCATTTTATTTTTTTCAAGGCTATTGTGAATGGGGTAGTTTTTCTAATTTCTCTTTCAGAAGATTCATCACTTATGAATAAAAATGCATTAGATTTGTATTTGTTGATTTTATATCCTGCTACATTACTGAGTTCATTTATGAGTTCTAGAAGTTTTCTTGTGGAATTTTTTGGCCCCTCTAAATATAGAATCATATCATCTGCAAAGAGTGATAGTTTGATTTCTTTTTTTCCTATTCGTATCCCTTTTATTTCTTTAGTCTGTCTAATTGCTCTGGCTAGAATTTCAAGTATGATGTTGAATAGAAGTGGTGACAGAGGGCATCCCTGCCTAGTTCCAGTTTTTAGAGGGAATGCTTTCAGTTTTTCTCCATTTAGAATGATGTTGACAGTGGGCTTAGTGCAGATAGCCTTTACAATGTTGCAGTATGTTCCTACTATCCCTATTTTTTCTAATATTTTGAGCATGAAGCGGTGCTATATTTTGTCAAATGCTTTTTCTGCATCTATTGAAATAATCATGTGATTCTTAACTTTAAGCCTGTTGATGTGGCAAATTACATTTATAGATTTCTGGATGTTGAACCAACATTGTATCCCTGCGATGAAACCCACTTGATCATGGTGCACTATCTTTTTAATGCTTTTGTATGTGGTTTGCTAAAATTTTGTTAATAATTTTTGCATCTATGTTCATTAGGGATATTGGTCTGAAATTTTCTTTCCTCAATGTGTCTTTGTCTGGTTTTGGTATCAGGGTGATATTAGCTTTGGAGTTTGGAAGGGTTCCCTCCTCCTCTTTTTCATGGAATACTTTGAGGAATATTGGAATGAGTTCTTCTTTGAAGGTCTTGTAGAACTCAGCTGAGAATCCATATGGCCCTGGACTTTTCTTGGTAGGTAGGCTCTTGATGACTTCTTCTATTTAGGTGCTTGAAATTGGTCTATTTAAATTGTGTTTGTCCTCCAGATTCAGTTTGGGTGGATCATATGTCTCTAGAAACCTGACAATATCTTTGAGAGTTTCTATTTTGTTGGAGTATAGATTTTCAAAATAGTTTCTAATTATGTTTTGTATTTCAATCGTGTCCATTGCGATAGTTCCTTTTTCATCTCTAATTTTAGTAATTTGAGTTTTTTCTCTTCTTCTCTTTGTTAGTGTGGCTATGGATCTATCAATTTTGTTTATTTTTTCAAAGAACCAACTTTTTGTTTGGTCAATTTTTTTAATTGTTTCTTTTGTTTCAATTTCATTGATTTCAGCTCTGATTTTAATTACTTATTGTCTTCTCCTACTTTTGGTGTTAATCTGTTCTTTTTCTAGGGCTTTGAGCTGTAATGTGAGGTCGTTTGTTGATTTTTCATTCTTTTTTTGAATGTGCTCCACGCAATGAATTTTCCTCTTAGTACTGCTTTCATAGTTGCCCCAGAGATTTCGATATGATGTATCTTTGTTCTCGTTTACCTCTATGATTTTTTTTATTTCCCCCCTGACGTCTTCTGTTATTCATGCATCATTCAATAGTGTATCATTTAATCTCCAGGTGTTGGAGTAGTTTCTGTTTTTTTATTTTATTATTGATTTCTAATTTCATTACATTATGATATGATAGAATGCAAGGTAGGATCTCTACCTTTTTGTATTTGCTAAGAGTAGCTTTGTGGCATAACATATGGCCTATTTTAGAGAAGGATCCATATGCTGCTGAGAAGAAAGTGTATTCACTCATTGATAGATGGAATAGTCTGTATATGTCTGTTAAGTCTAAATTATTGATTGTGTTATTGAGATCTATGGTTTCTTTGTTCAATTTTTGTTTGGGAGATCTGTCCAATGGTGAGAGAGGTGTATTAAAGTCACCTAGTATTATTGTGTTTTGGTCTATTTGGTTCCTGGAATTGAGAAAGATTTGTTTAACATCCATGGATGCGCTATTGTTTGGGGCATAAATATTTAGGATTGCTATGTCTTGCTGATTTATGCTCCCTTAAGCAGTATGAAATGACCTTCTTTATCCCTTCTGAGCAACTTTGGCTTGAAGTCTGCTTTATCTGAAATGAGAATGGAAATCCCCACTTTTTTACTGAGTCCATGTGCCTGGTATATTTTTTCCCAACCTTTCACTTTTAGCCTGTGGGTATCTTTTTCTATGAGATGAGTCTCTTGAAGGCAGCATACTGTTGGGTCTTTCTTTTTAATCCAATCTGCCAGTCTATGTATTTTGATTGATGAGTTGTTAACATTCAGGATAATTATTGAGTTATGACTTGTATTCCCAGGCATTTTGGCTTATTTTTGACTTTTAACTTGACTTGATTTCTCCTTTAATTGGCTATTCCTTTAGGGTAATTCTTCCCTTTGCTGACTTACATTGTTGTTTTTCATTTCTTCCTCTTGGAATATTTTGCTGAGAATATTCTGTAGTGCAGGCTCTCTATTTGTGAATTCTTTTAGCTTTTGTATATAATGGAAGGATTTTATTTCATCATCAAATCTGAAGGTTAGTTTTGCTGGGCATAAGATGTTTGATTGGCATCCATTTTCTTTCAGAGCTTGAAATATGTTGTTTCAGACCCTTCTTACTTTTAGGGTCTGGACTGAGAAGTCTGCTGATATCTGTATTGGTTTTCCCCTGTATGTAATCTGATGCTTTTCTCTTGCAGTCTTTAAATTCTAGCTTTATTTTGTATGTTAGGTATTTTCATTATAATGTGCCTCGGTGTGGATCTGTTGCAATTTTGTGCATTTGTATTTGATTTGTAAGCCTCTTGTATTTGATTTTCCATCTCATTCATCAGATTTGGGAAATTTTCTGATATTATTTCATTGAACATATTATTCATTCCTTTGGTTTGTATGTCTGTTCCTTCCTCAGTCCCAATAATTCTTAAATTTGCTCTTTTCATGATGTCCCATAATTCTTGGAGGTTCCGTTCATGATTCCTTACCATCTTTTCTGTTTGGTCAACTTTGTTTTCAAGATTCAATATTTTGTCTTCACTGTCTGAGGTTCTGTCTTCCAAGTGATCTAGCCTGTTGGTTATGCTTTCTATTGGGTTTTTATTTTGGTTTACTGTTTTCTTCATTTCAAGGATTTGTGTTTTTTTTTTCAGAATCTCTTTCTCTTTATTGAAATGATTTTTTACTTCCTGCAATTGCTCTTTTAGCTGTTTACTGGTGCGATCATTCATTGCCTGCTCTCTCATCTCATCGTTCACTTCTTGGATCATTTTAATTATGTACATTCTGAACTCCCTTTCTGACATTCCTTCTACCATGGTGCCATTGGGTTCTATTGATATAGCATCTAGGTTTGTTTGGGACACTCTCTTCCCTTGTTTTCTCATGTTGCTCATGTATCTTCCCCTCTAGCAGTGTGAATCAGAGGTATTGCAGTTTCCCTTTAAAGACTTATAGTGTCCCTACAGATTACCAATACCTCACCTTGAAGTGATTAATATTAGCAACAAACCATATAAACAATATGTGTCCTTAATCCATATAGACCCTACTTAGATATTAGCTGTGTTGTCATAATATACAGAGATGAGTTCAAATTATTATCTACAGCATAACCAATAGGTTTGCAATAAAGACCACAATTTCAAATGGTGGAAAAATAGGATGAGGAGGGTTGTCTACATGTTAATGAGATAGGGAATGAGTTTATAGAAGTACTGTGTAGTAGGAATAGTGAAAGTGGAATGAAAAGAAATAGGTAGTTAGCATGAGAAAAGAGAGAGTCTCCAAGGAAACAGACATATGAGGATGATAGAGTGATAAGAATATTAATAAGAGAAAAAAGTGGGAATATAGTAAGTATAATAGGAATAATCATAATAATACTATTATTTTAAAAAGTTCTGCAACAAAATTAGAGTATATTCTTCAAACCTCCTATTTTTAGTAGTCTGATGCCTGAGAGGTGCTTGATAATGTGGTGTCCCAAGAAGGGTGCTGTCCCACTGCCTCCAGGTCAGGAATAATCAATGCTTGTGGGCAAATGCAACCTGGTGTTGATAGATGCTCAGTCACAGTGTGGGAGCAGGCCTGGGTACTAGAATAGGGATGGGGTGTAGGCCTGTGCTTGCAAGCCTGATGACTTGGCAGGCCTGTGTTCATGGCTGGGGCTACTCACAGCAGGCCTCAGCTCATTCCTGGGGCGATCTGAATGGCTGGGTCCTGGACTCCTAGCTGGGGCTGCCTACAGCAGGCCTGTGCTTAGAGCTGGGGTGATCTGAGCGGCTGGTCCTCTGGGTTCCTGGCTGGGGTTGCCCACAGCAGGCCTGTACTCAGACCTGGGACAATGTGAGTGGGTGGTCCTTTCAAAATCCACTATTTTGTACAATTAATATGCACCAATAATTATAGTTAGAAAAGACAACAAGAAAGGAAAAAAGATCCGGGCACGACAGTGCACACCTGTAATCCCAGTGGCTCAGGAGGCTGAGGCAGGAGGATTGTGAGTTCAAAGCCAGTCTCAGCAACTTAGCAAGACCCTAAGCAACTTAGCAAGACCCTGTCTATAAATAAAATATAAAAAAGGGTTGGGGTTATGGATCAGTGGTTAAGCACCCCTGAGTTCAATCCCTGGTAAAAACAAAACAAAGCAAAAACAAAAACAAAAACAAAAACCCACTTTCTCTCCATAATCTCCTGGCCCTGTCTGATTTGGGTGAGGTTTGACAAGTGACTCCATTCAAACCTCTCCCACTTCTCAAAATGATTTCCTCTGAAGACATTGCTGATTCTTCATCAAGTGGTTCAGTCCCACATTTCAGGAACACAGTCTTGTTCTTTAATCTGATTGGTCCTACATCAGAGGGGAAATGACAAGCAGCCATGGGTTCATGTCAAAATGCTACTAGAGGATGAAGGGTTATGGAAAATAATATTCCTATAAAATAACTCCCCAAGAAAAATGAAGGGATGGTGTGGCTTGAGAAGCGGGAAAGGAGACTGATCAACCATTAAACCTCTTCCACTGCATTCCTGATAACAATGGGACTTGGGGAAAAGGGTGGATATGGAATGCTAGGCCCTAAACCTTGAGCTTCCCAAGGTCAACCTAATCCTGAATGACATTGGGCAAGATTTGAATACTCATCCTTCGGCATCTAATTTTAACCCGTACAGCTGGCCCCTGATGGTCAAAACTGCATGTACACAATGATTACATCCTCCTCCTCCTACCCTATAAAATCAGGATCCCCCCTGTAACTGACGGCCATTTTCCATCAGGAAACTGGACCCGAATGAAGCCCGACTCTGTGAAGGAATAAAGGCTTCTCTGAATCCGTCGAGGTCTGCCTCCCGTTTTTTCCTTTTTGAGCTTACATTTTTGGTTCCCAGACCAGGAAATGGGTGTAAGGTAAAAGTGATCCTTCCCCCTTACCTGTTCCCTTCCCCTGCAGTTAAGTTAAACGGTTGATGAGACCTGGGGAGTGACGGTTGAGAGTCTGGCACCCCTATGGTTCTCTGAAGTCAGGGGTCCCCCCAGCCACAGCTTATGCTACGGCTGAATCCCCAAACTGACTGCATACCCTACCCTGCAGAAAGAGACCCTCCACACCCTCCGAGTCCACTTTGGATGTGGACGGTGCAAGGATTGGTGCTGGAGGCATCCTCTTTCTGACCCCTTCCCCACCCCACCACCGAACCCTTCCCCATACCAGTTAAGTTAAATGACTGATGAGACCTGGGGAGTGACCGTCAAGAGTCTGGCACCCCTGTGGTTCTCTGAAGTTGGGGGTCCCCCCAGCCGCTGCTCACGCTATGGCTGAATCCCCAAGCTGACTGGGTGCACCATTCTCACACCCCACTACCTTCCCCTATCCTTCCCTTCCTGATACCCCGCAGACCTCCGGATCAGAGACTGCTTTTTGCCATTTTGCTCCTGCATCCAACACCGGCCTTTAAATTCTCCAAAAGGGTAAAGATCCCTCTGTCCGTGTGTCCAGCCTCTAGCAGACAGGCACCCTGCCCTGAGACCCACGCCTTTTGGCACACGGGACCCCGGGGGTCCCCCCATATGTCTCTAGCAGATAGGTGCCCTACTCATGCCTTTTTGGCCCACGGGACCCTGGAGGTCCCCTCATCATTGAAATTGGGGTGAAATTTCCTTCCAGTCTCTAGCAGATAGGTACCCTGCCCTGACACTCCGCCTTTTGGCTCATGGGACCCCGGGGGTCCCTCCACCAGTGAATTGAGGTGAAGACATTCCCCATTTCTGGAGGCACTGTCCAGTTTAGTGTTGGAAAGAATCCAGGGGATGCTTTGGCTTCAATCCAACACCCCGTTCACCCCTCCTCAAACATGGGGAGCAATCAGTCAATTCCACAGGACTCCCCTTTGGGTTACCTCATTAGTAATTTTAAGACCCTTTTTTCCCAAACTGATCTCAGAATTAAACGCCTCATTAAGCTCAGCACCCAAATTTGGCCACACTACAAATTGGATAATCTGTGCCAATGGCCCAAATATGGAACCTTTGATCAAGAAATTCTCCAAAAATTAAAAGATCACTTATTGCAAAATGGCAATTGGAGTGAGGTCCCATACCTTGAAACCTTTTTTTAATCCTTCATTCAAACCCCCCATTATGCAAACCGTGTCCCACTTTGTAATTGGTTCTTGCCGACTCTCAACTTTCTTCCTCATTTACAGCCCCAGAAATAGCAGATGAACAACCTCATTACAGATCCCAGGGTTCCCTGGCCCTCGCACAGGCCCCCCTCCCCCAAAATTCCACTACTACCCCAACAGATGCCCTTCAGCAAAGTCCCTCTGCCCCCATAACTGACTCCTTCCCACAAAGTGCAGCTGCTCCACCGTCAGATTCACCTCATCGGACCGCACAGACTAGTTCTCCCTCCCCCCTGCCATCCCCACTCCGTACAAGGCCTAAAAATCTCCCAGTAAAACACATGTTCCCTCTCCGGGAGGTGGCAGGAGCTGAAGGTACGGTCCGGGTTCACGTTCCCTTCTCCATGACAGATATGTCTCAAATTGAGGATAGATTAGGATATTTTTCTGAAAACCCTTCTAAATATAGGAAGGAGTTCACCCGCTTGACTCAGGCCTATCACCTTACTTGGGCAGATGTGTGCTATATATTAACATCCACCCTGACCAATGATGAACGCACCCGAATTTGGCAGGCCGCAAGAGATCATGCGGATCTTCTACATGGCCAAAACCCTAATATCCATCCAGCAGCAGATGCTGCCATCCCCTCAGTTGAACCTAATTGGACTTATCAGCCTGAAGACCCTGGGGTCCTTAGACTCCAACATATGATCACTTGCCTCCTTGAAGGAATGACAAAGAATTCTCACACTCAGGTTAACTGGGAAAAAATTAAGGAAATTACACAGGGACCTGATGAAAATCCTGCCCTATTTTTGGCCTGACTGAGGCTGTCACCAAGTATACAACTTTGGACATTAACAGTCCTGGTGGCAGTCTTTTTCTTCATTTTAACTTTATCAGCGGGTCTGCACCTGACATCCGCAAGAAACTCAGACAATTAGAGAAGGGTCCCGAGTCTCCCCAGCAGTTACTTTTAGACACAGCTTTCAAAGTTTTTAATAACCGAGAAGATGAGGCCAAAAAGGAGAAAGAGCAACATCTTAAAACCAAATACCAGCTCCTGTCCTCTGCCATTCAGAGCCCAAGGAAAGCCCCTATGGCTCATGGCTCCACCCAACCTCCTAATAACTTCATGGCTCATGGCCCCACCATTATACCTCCTGGACCCTGCTTCCGATGTGGGCAACAAGGACACTGGGCAAAAGCCTGCCCTAATCCAAGGAACCCCTCCAAAGCCTGTCCCAAATGTGGACAATGGGGACATTGGAAGGTGGATTGTCCCCAGGGAATCGCCCGCGGTAAGACGCGACACAAGGTTGTTGCTTTTAACACACTTTATTCTAGCGCCCAATGCATGTTATAGAGGTGCTGTTAATGGCGTCCCTCATGGCGTTCTCATGGCGTTCATCATGGCGTTTTCATGGCGTTCTCTTGGCGTTCTTCATGGCGTTCTCATGGCGTTTCTCTC
Organism: Glaucomys volans; assembly: GCA_020662805.1. Taxonomy (NCBI): domain Eukaryota; kingdom Metazoa; phylum Chordata; class Mammalia; order Rodentia; family Sciuridae; genus Glaucomys; species Glaucomys volans. The sequence continues at coordinate 76,622 of JAJEJO010053787.1, forward strand.
GGCGTTCTCATGGCGTTCTCCCGGTGTTCTCTCTCTTGGCGTCCTCTTGGCATTCTCTCTGGCGTCCTCATGGCGTTCTCTTTCATGGCGTCCTCTTAGCGTTCTCTCTGGCATCCTCATGGTGTTCTCTTGGCGTTCTGTCATGGCATCTTCCATGGCATTCTCTTGGCGTTCTTGGCGTTCTCCCTCATGGCATTCTCCTGGCGTCCTCATGGCGTTCTCTTGGCATCCTCATGGCATTCTCTTGGCATCCTCATGGCGTCCTCCTGGCATCCGCATGGCGTTCTCCATGGCATTCTCATGGCGTCCTCATGGCGTTCTCCTGGCGTCCTCATGGCATTCTCCCTGGTGTTTTCACGGCGTTCCTCATGGCGTCCTCATGGCGTTTCCATGGCATTTGCCTTCCTCTCCTATGTCTGCCTATCAACCTTAATTTCTCATTAACTATCGCTGTCTTTCCGCCCGCGGTAAGACGCGACACAAGGTTGTTGCTTTTAACACACTTTATTCTAGCGCCTAACACATGTTACACAGCTGCTGTTAATGGCGTCCCTCATGGCGTTCTCATGGCGTCATCATGGCATTTTCATGGCGTTTCTCTTTGGCGTTCTTCTGGCGTTCTCATGGCATTCCCCATGGCGTCCTCATGGCGTTCTCTCAGCGTTCTCCCTGGCGTTCTCATGGCGTTCTCCTTCGTTACCCCCCTGCCTAGTCCTTATATACGTGCTCTGCGTCATCAGGTCGGGTGGATGCTCAAGCCAATCAAGTATCTACTTCTGTGGTGAGAGCGACTTGTTTACTACAAAATAAAGCCGCATTGCCAACCTGCCAGCCGCCATCTTAGCATAGAGCCGGGGGTACCCGGAATACCCTGACGCCCCTTCCCCCGGTACAGCCACCTGATTTCCAAGTCCCATTCACTGAGTTGCTGGAATGACGGGACCCGGACTTCATTGCCCCTGCCACCTCAGATGGCACATCCAAGGAGCCCCGGGTCACAGGGATGGTAAACAGTCATGCAGTCTCATTCGTGGTCGATACTGGGGCAAACCTTTCGCTCTTGAATGAATGGCATGGATATACTTTTAAATCAAATACCCCAATTATGGGAGTCTCAAGTACCCCTACATATCCACTGCAAACACTCCCCCTTTTTTGCACATTTGAATCCCTTTCATTATCCCATTCCTTCATAGTTATGCCTAGATGCCCTGTTCCCCTTTTGGGTCGAGACCTCCTTCACAAATTAAAAGCTTCCATCATCATTCCCCCTTTAAAGTCCACTACAATTTTTTTAATGCACACTGACCCGGACCTGGTCCCTGTGCCCCCCAAGCCTCCCGGTTGCCCTTTACTTGCTAGAATTAACCCCACCGTCTGGGACACTTCTCAACCTAAAATAACAAAACATCATTCCCTGGTTCAAATCCAGCTGAGAGACCCTACCCATTGTGTAGCCCTCCCCCAATATCCTTTAGCCCCCTCAACCCCCAGAGGTTTGAAGCCCATCGTCTCCCATTTATTACAGGCCAAGCTCCTCATACCAACCCATTCGCCTCATAACTCCCCCGTCCTGGGAGTAAGGAAATCCAATGGCCAATTTCAGTTAGTCCAGGACCTCAGGAAAATCAATGAGGCAATTGTTCCCACATACCCTGTAGCCCCCAACCCCTACACCCTTTTATCCCATATCCCAGCCTCCACCACACATTTCTCAGTATTAGACCTGAAGGACACCTTCTTTACTATTCCCCTCCATCCTGCCTCATGCCCACTTTTTGCCTTTACCTGGACAGACCCAGACACTAACTACTCGCAGCAGCTCACCTGGACTGTTCTCCCACAAGGTTTTCGAGATAGCTCCCACTACTTTGGCCAAGCTCTCCAGAGGGACCTGGCCATCCTAAATTTATCCCCTAGCCACCTTATACAGTACGTAGATGACCTCCTGCTCTGTAGCCCTTCTTCCGAATATTCCACAAGTCACACTAGCATCCTGCTCAAGTCCCTGGCCTCCTGGGGTTACCAGGTTTCTCAATCTAAGGCCCAACTCTGTTCCCCTAAGGTACAATACTTAGGCATCCTACTAACCCCCACCTCCCGCAACATACCCCCAGAAAGACTCAAAGCTCTAAAAGACATTCCCCTACCGACCACCAAAAGAGATATGCTGTCTCTCTTAGGCCTTTTTAATTATTTTTGCATCTGGATACCAAAATTCTCTCTCCTAGCCAAATCCCTCTATGAGGGAACCTGTCAGATCCTCTTCCATGTCTCCGTTCTTTCTCCTCTACTATTTCTACTCTCCAAAATTCTCTTCTTAAATCCTCAACTCTATATTTACCAAACCCTCACAAGTCTTTTTTCCTGTCACTCCACTCAGAACACGGACAAGCCTTAGGAGTTCTTTACCAGAAGGCAGGAGACACCCCCCATCCCATTGCATTCCTAGACTTAGTCTATCAAGGCTGGCCCCACTGCCTTAAAGTGTTAGCAACAGCAGCTCTTCTCATCCCTAGGCAAGGAAATTTGCATTATATCAACCCATTACTGTTCTTACTGCACACTCCCTCCCAGATCTTCTCAGTCACCGTTCATTTTTATCCCTTTCTCCAACCAGAGTCCAATTACTGCATGCACAACTCCTGGATCCCCTAACTACCTTCCAGCAAGACTCCTCACTAAACCCATCCACTCTTCTCCCAACAAAAAACCCCTCTGTCCCTATAATTTCCCACTCTTGTCCTGACATTCTAGACTTTATGATGAGCCCATTCTCTCATATAACAACAGATCAACATTTGCCTGACTCCCCAGACTGGTTCATAGATGGAAGCTCCCAAAAACAGTCCCCTTACCTAGCAGGTTATGCTATAATTCAAGGAGCAGCTACAACTAAATCTCCTTTCATCCTCACCCAGATATTAGAGTTATCTCCCTTACCCCCAGGGACCACATCCCAGCAAGCTGAATTAGTGGCTCTCACCAGAGCTTTATCATTAGCAGTCAATATTTTTACTGATCTGAGCACTGCCCCAAAAACCCCTTATGCTCAGCCCCTTTGAACTTCTTTATGGGCAACCTCTTGTCCCACCCACCATTCAACCTCAATCACCGAACATTCCTCCTGAGGCTCTAAAACCCCTCCTGGCTCACCTCAGGGCCGCCCTCTGGAAGGATGCACACACTCATCTTCCCCAGCCCCAATCTTCAGAGGCCCCTCATCCTATTGCCATAGGATATTTAGTTTACCTCTCCCCTTCCCAACCTGTAGCCCCCCTTACAAGAAAAGTGGACAGGCCCCTTCAAGGTAATTTTAACCACCCCCACTGCAGCCAAGTTAGAAGGCCACACATCCTGGATCCACCTCAGCAACTTGAAGCTTGTTCCCACTAATGCCTCTTACCACTCTGTTCCTACAGGCCCCACCCAACTCCGCATTACTCGCCTCCCTGCCATTCCTAAGGAAGCCGCTAAGCCACGCACCCAAAATTCCTAATGTCCCTTTCTCTAGCCACCTTTCATCTTTTCCTAACAGCACTCAGAGATGAACTAAATTTACTATATTCACTCCCCCTTCATCTTTCTCCTTATCAAGCATTAGACCTCATTTGGGATCTTTGGCTTCAAGGAACATTTATTGACTTAACCCCCACCCAGATTTCTTTTTTCTCTCTGTGTTTTCTGTAATTGGTCTTTCAATTCCATAAGCAGCTGCTCTGGACCTGAACCGGTGGAGAATGAAGAAGTTTGGGGCAGTTTAGCTGAAGGAATTTCTTCTCTGAACCCTTTTAAATTCATTTCTACACATGTAGCTGGATTACTAGTTATAACTGTACTATTAATTTTATTTCTGTTCTTATTTTGCATTATTTGCTAAGCAGGATGGAAACGATTAAAGCACGAGGAAACTATGATCCCAAGGCTAGTCATGCTTGCTATGCTCCGAAGGACCAACACTCCCAGAATCATGGAATAATTTCTTAAAAAGTTTACCTGCACAGCCCTAGAAACCTCCTGGAACACACGGACGCCATTCTCCTGCTCACCTCCTGACCCACTGAGACCACAAAAGGGATCTCCACCTACGATAACCTCAAGACCCCCTCCCCCACAGCTTTCCCCACCAGGGTTTCCATACTCTGTTCCAGAACTCTGAAAGGAGGGCTCCTCCCACAACTTTGCCCCTTCTCAGCTCGAAGCAGCCAGATCTGACTTTATGGCGCCCTGTTTCCCTCTCCCCTTTCAGAGTCTGGAATGAAGGGTTATGGAAAATTATATTCCTATAAAATAACTCCCCAAGTAAAATGAAGGGACGGTGTGGCTTGAGAAGCAGGGAAAGAAACTGGCCAACCATTAAACCTCTCCCAGTGCATTCCTGATAACAATGGGCCCTGGGGGAAAGAGGCAGATGCTGAATGCTGGGCCCTAAACCATGGCCTTCCCCCAGGGCTAATCAGTCCTAAATGGAAGCACGGCTAACACCCATGGGCAAGATTTGAGTGCTCATCCCTGGGATCTGGACTCTTATTTCCCCAGACAATGAGTTTCAACCTTTTTACAACTGCCTTCCTGAATTAAGGTTTTAACCTGTTCAACTAGCCCCAGACTGTCAAGTCTGCTCCCAATGATGACATCATTGTACCCTATAAAACCAAAATCCCCTCTGTAACTGACGGCCATTTTCCATCAGGAAAGTGGACCCGAATGACACCCGACTCTGCAAAGGAATAAAGGCTTCTCTGAATCTGTCGAGGTCTGCCTCCTGTTTTCCTTTTTGCGCTTACAGAGGAGTGTCCAGGTAGGAGGACCTTGATTGGGGACAAGTGGAATCTTTGGCATAAGTAAGTAATGGAAAATAATTTCAGTACATGCCTTTCAGAGACACAAACAGATTAGTTTAGGAAAGCAGATATGCTTTCAAGGGAGAATGTGTGCTATCTTAAGAAAGAGACTTTTGGGGAATAAAGTAAGAAATACATGTTGAAGTGAGAATGTGGGCCCTATCCAGAGGAAAAGACAGCAACACTTCACTGTGGGGTGTTAATATTTATCAAGGGAGAGTAGATGGAGGCTAGATTGGAGGTGAAATCAGAGCAGAGTTACACAACTTCCCAGCCAGTTTTCCCTGAATTTGCATATTGCCTGCATCCTGTTACATTTTGTAGGCTCAGGCATGGGACAAGGGCGTGGGTCAAGGGTGGAGGTCAAAGGTGAGGGCTGGGTTACTCAGGAATGCTTGTTTTGTATTTCAAGTGTTCATGGGCAGTTCTCTGTTGAAGCTCAGTTTCTTTTTCTGTATCCCCAAATTGCCACCTCAAAAAGACCCCCTTTAAAATATCAAATGTAAGGAAAGAGGTTTAGAAAGAGTGGTCCTTAGGCTAGGTTACCTAGAAACCCATTGTTAAGGATTTTCACAGGCAGGAAAAATGCCAAACACCAAAAAGAGCAAAGCAGCTGGGGATTGTGGTGAACACCTGTAATCCTGGTGATTGGGAGGCTGAGAAAAGAGGACCCCAATTTCGAGGCCAGTCTGACCAATTGAGTGAGGCCCTGTTTAGACAGAGACCACCAAACAAACAAAGGGCAAATATATTCCTGGGCCTTAACTCAGGACCTGACTACCATTAAAAGATAGTATAAACTGGGTGTGATGATACATGCTTGTAATCCCAGGAATTCAGGAGGCTGAGGCAGGAGGATGACAATTTGAGACCAACCTCAACAATTTAGCAGGACCCTGTCACAAAATAAAATAATAAAAAGGTCTGGGGATGAAGCTCAGAAGTAAAGCTCCCCTGGGTTCAATCCCCAGTACCAAAAAAAAGGGAGATAGTATAAGTTTTATTGGTCTGCTCATCTTAACTCATGGTTGTTAGGTATTAAAATCTTGGTATGTGCATTAATCCCCCCACCCTTAAAAAACTTTATCAGCTTCAGAAACCAGATGCAACTTTAAGACCACAATGTTCTTGACTGGACTCTCTGAGTGTAATAGTGGTTCACTTCATGCTTTGACTATATCCCTTGTTGCTGTAAGGTGACTTTTTTTTTCTTTTTCCCAATCTTCTCTTCCCTGACCTTCTTTTCCCTGATCCTCTCTTCCCTGATTATTTCCTCCCTCATCTCTCCTCCCTAATGTCAGGAAACAGGGTTTCTCTCAATTACCTCTTTAAAAAACCCTGCTCCCCTTGATGGGGAGAATCACAGTCTCTGTGACAGGAATCTCCTGTTTCTCCTTTGCTAGCAAAGCAATAAAACTTCTTTTTCCTTTTTCTCAAAACCTTGTCTTCTTTATTGAATTGACATTGGGGATGCTGACCGAGCTCTCAGGAGACAAACAATATAAATGGCATAAACTGTTGAGTAGTCATCAAAATGGCAAATTCCCAGGGCCCTTAACTTATCACTTGCTATGATTTGGGTTCTCTTTCATTTTCCACCTGTGTGTTCTCTGAACAGTTTACAGCATCTCATCCTCAGCACAAGACAGATGTTTATACTGAACACAACATCAATAAGAAAAACTACCATTGGGTTCCAGATGATCAGCTGACCATGCCTTCCTCAGGGTTAAATGACCTTTTAGGAAAAACACCTTTCAAACTGTACCTGAAGCCAATTAACATTCCTAAACCTTACCCCTTTCCCCCTGCAAATAGCCCTTTCACATGGATAAAATACACACTCCCTTTGTTCAGGGGCCAGCCTGACACTCAGGTCAGTTCCGCCTTTTCCTGCTCTGAGGAGAAGCCCTAACAAAAGCCTGTCTGTATGTTCTCTCACCTGGCTCTGGTTTTTGTTTCTACAGTCAGCAAGTCAAAGTTCCCATGTCCAGTGTCACTATCTCAAAGTAAAAAAAGGGATGGGAGTAGAACTTAGTGCAAAAGTGCTTTTTCCTAGCCTAGCAAGTGAAAGGCCCTGGGTTCAATCCCGTGACTGCAAAAAAAAAAAAAAAAAAAAAAAAAAAAAAAAGTAGCAAAGCAAATTGAGTAAATTTGAATTAATAAACAGAATCTCTTTAGTCCTGTTGCTTTTGTTGCTGAAATCTTGGTCCTTGTCCCCAATGCCAGTCCAATAATGAGAGAAAAAGGAAAAAGTTTTATTGCTTTTCTAGCAAGGGAGAAACATAGGGGACTCTTGTCCACAGGCTGTGATTCTACCCATCAGGCAGAATGGAATAGGGGGTTTTTAAAGAGGTGATTAAAAGGCTACTTTCCACATGTTCTATCTGGTGTTGTAATGCACTTGTTCATTTGAAGATTGTCATTTCTGAGATCTTCAGTACCACCCCAAAAGTCTGAATTACTTGGTTCCTGTGGTGGGTGTGCGCTCAAGGACAGATAACTCTGTCTAGGATGGGGAAGAAAGTCAATCCTATTTACCCAGAGATTAGGAAGGGTAGAGATTAGGGAAAAGGTGGGAGAGAAAGATGTTCATTTAAAAAATAAGTCGCAGTGGCAGAGCAGCAAAGGGTATATTCAAGCATAAAGTGGACCACTGTTACACTTTTATCTCATCTAAGAAAACCAACTTGCAGGGCTAGGGATGTGGCTCAGTGGTAAAATGTTTGCCTAGTAAGTGTGAGGTCCTCGTTTCAATCCCCAGTACTGAGATAGCGATTTAAGATAAAGGGAGAGAAATGCTGAATCTCACAGAAAATGCCCACAAGCCCTTTTCAATCTTGGCCCATGCCCTTGTAAAATTAGCGGAAATACACAAGTCCAGGGAAAACTGGCATGAAATTGTGCAGCTCCACCATGGGTCCCCCTACAGTCTGGCCACTGATGCAGCCCTTTTATGAATATTCGACCACTAGCCCAGGTCAGGGCTGCTTCTCACTCTTGAGACAGCCCACATTCTCCCTTGAATGTGTAGCTAGCTTCCTAAATAAACCTCTGTCTATGCCTTTGTCTCACTTATGCTCAATTTTTTTCCATCACATATGCCAAAAAGCCCGCTGGCCCTGAGTTGGGTTCCCCTCTCCTCTGGGAACTCCTAGGACACTTCTTTGGAGAAATCTCTTCTGTGAGAGTACCTCAAAACAACACCACACCAAATGAACTTATACGTACCAATAGTTCTGCTACAGGTTTGCATTAAGGTGTACCCCTTAGCTAGTCATTGGAACACAAATCAAGGTTATTTACCATTTGGTTTGAAAACTTATTACAAGAATTACTTTTTAAAACAACATTAGATGATCCAAGATGGCAGATTACAGGGAGGCTGTGTTCCATAACTGAACTCAGGATTCAAGCAGAGGAAAATCTGTTTCTCTGTGAGGCAGTCTTTGCTCCTCATCAATCACCTGCTGTTTACCCCATTTGTCTAGCTCGATCACCTACAGTCTGCCAGCATATCAACTACATTTTGAGTGCAGATTGCTCACTGACTGCTACCTATCAGTCACCATTTGCCTGTCTGCCTCTGGTCTGCCCATCACCTGCCTTTCACCTACCCATCACCCACCACCCAACATCCACCTGCGGATCGTCTGCTGGTAGCCTGCAGAGTACCCACAGACCATCAGTGGATTGCCAGCTGCCTGCTGTTGCCTGGAAGTTCACTGTCACCGTACACGCAGGTTTGATTACACGTGGCTGCCGCCATTTTGGGAAAAGAGTCAGGACCTGTAGGACCCCCAACCTGACTGACTGCACCCTGCCTTCAGGACCCCACAGCCCAACCGACCGCACCCCGGTTCCAGGACTCCCCCCCACCTGACTGACCGCACCCTGCTTCCAGTAGCCCCGGCCCTACCGACCGCAACCCACACAGAATCGGCACCCACATCTTGTGCTGCATCTCCCCATTTGCCAAAACATTTGTAAGCCAGTGCAGCAATTTTGGATTATGCTGGAAGCAGAAGCCACCATCATTAGGTGGGGCCAATCCCATCCTGAGATGCCTGCTGGAGACTGGAAGCTCCTTGTCAGGTACATGTCATGCCTCAGGCTACTGAAGACTAGGAGGTTTGAATAGTATATGACTGTTATAGTGTATATTTTATTTCCTCCTTTTTGAAAATTTTTAAGTTTTTATTTCTTTATTTTCCCTTTGTTTACCTGTTTCCTCAGAGTCTCTTTATCCCTTTTCTCATACTAACAACCAACTTCTTTTTTTTTTTTTTGGAACCAGGGATTGAACTCAGGGGCACTCCACCACTGAACCACATCCCCAGCCCTATTTTGTATTTTATTTAGAGGCAGGGTCTCACTGAGTTGCTTAGGGCCTCGCTAAGTTGCTGAGGCTGGCTTTGAACTTGCGATCCTCCTGACCCAGCCTCCCAAGTCGCTTGGATCACAGGCGTGTGCCACCATGCCCGGCTGCACAACCAACTTCTTTTGACTACATTTTCACTCTTCCTATGATCTAGAACTTCTTTATACTCTTTTCTTATCTCATTAACAGTAACATCCTACACCCTTCCCCCTCCTCTCTGTTCTCCATTAGAAACTGCAGTTCTCATTGCAAATCTATTTGTTATACTGTAGATAATAATTGAACTCATCCTTTCTGTTCATTACAACAATATTGTTAACATCTTCATAGGGGCTATTTGGTTTCGGGATGCACAGTGTCTGTACTGTGTGCAGCTAATATCGATCTCCCCCTTAAAGAAGAGGTTTTGGAAACCTGCAGGGTCACTATAAGCCTGTGGGGCAGAAACTGCTATACCTCACATCTGCATTGCTACAGGGGAAGATACATGAATGACATGAAAAACATGGGAGGAAAGTGTTTCCAACAAGCCAAGATTCTACACTAATAGAATCCAATGACAGCATGGTAGAAGAAATGTCAGAAAAGGAGTTCAGAATATACATGATTAAAATGATTCATGAAGCAAAGGATGAGATAAGAGAGCAAATGCAGGCAATGATTGATCACTCTAATAAGCAGCTGAAAGAGCAACTGCAGGAAGCAAAAGATCGTGTCAACAAAGAGATAGAGATTCTGAAAAAAAAAAAAAAAACAAACAGGAATCCTTGAGATGAAGGAAACAATTAACCAAATAAAACACTCAATGGAAAGCATCACCAACAGACTAGATCACTTGGAAGACAGAACCTCAGACAATGAAGACAAAATATCAAATCTCGAAAATAAAGTTGCCCAAACAGAGAGCATGGTAAAAAATCATGAATGGAACCTCCAAGAAATATGGGATATCAATCATGAAAAGACCAAATTTAAGAATTATCAGGATTGAGGAAGGTACAGAGATACAAACCAAAGGAATGAACAACCTATTCAATGAAATAATATCAGAAAATTTCCCAAACCCGAAGAATGAAATGGAAATTCAACTACAAGAGGCTTACAGAACACCAAATGCACAAAATTACAGCAGATCCACACCAAGGCATATTATGATGAAAATGCCTAACATACAAAATAAAGATAGGATTTTAAAGGCTGCAAGATAAAAGTATCAGATTACACATAGGGAGAAACCAATTCAGATATCAGCAGATTTCTCAGCCCAGACACTAAAAGCTAGAAGGGCCTGGAACAACATATTTCAAGCTCTGAAAGAAAATGGATGCTAATCAAGAATCTAACCAACCCAGCAAAACTAACCTTCAGATGTGAAGCTGAAATAAAATCCTTCCATGACAAACAAAAGTTAAAAGAATTTACACATAGAAATTCTGTACTACAGAACATTCTCAGCAAAATATTCCATGAGGAAGAAATGAAAAACAACAATTTAAGTCAGCAAAGAGAGGAATTACCCTAAAGGAAAAGCCAATCAAAGGAGAAACCAAGTCAAGTTAAAAGCCAAAAGTAAACCAAAATGACTGGGAATACAAGTCATATCTCATTAATAACCGCGAATGTTAATGACCTAAACTTATCAATGAAAAGACATAGACTGGCAGATTGGATTAAAATGAAAGACCCAACAATATGCTGCCTTCAAGAGACTCATCTCATAGAAAAGGACTTCTACAGACTAAAGGTGAAAAGATGAGAAAAAATATACCATGCACACAGAGTCAGTAAAAAAGTGGGGATTTCCATTCTTATATAAGATAAAGTGGACTTCAAGCCAAAGTTAGTCAGAATTGATAAAGAAGGTCACTTCATACTGCTTAAGAGAACCATAAGTCAGCAAGACATAACAATCATAAATATTTATGCCCCAAACAATGGCCCATCCATGTACATCAAACAAATCCTTCTCAATTCCAGGAACCAAATAGATCACAACACAATAATTCTGGGTGACATTAATATACCACTGTCACCACTGGATAGATCTTCCAAACACAAACTAAACAAAGAAGCCATAGAACTCAATAACACAATCAATAACTTAGACTTAACAGACATATATAGAATATTCCATCCATCAACAAGTGAATGCACTTTCTTCTCAACAGCACACACATCCTTCTCTAAAATAGACCATATATTATGCCACAAAGCAGCCCTTAGTAAATGCAAAAAATTAGAGATACTACCTTGTATTCTATCGGATCTTAATGGAATGAAATTAGAAATCAATGACAAAATAAAATACAGAAACTACTCCAACACCTGGAGACTAAATAATATGCTATTAAATGAAGCATGGATAAGAGAAAACATCAGGGAGGAGATAAAAAAATTCTTAGAAGTAAATGAGAATGATGATACAACATATTAAAATCTCAGGGACAATATGAAAGCAGTACTAAGAGGAAAATTCATTGCATTGAGCACATTCAAGAAAGGAATAAAAAGTCAACAACTAAATGACCTAACAATTACATCTCAATGCCCTAGGAAAAAAGAAGAGAATGACACCAAAAGTAGTAGAAGACAGGAAATAATTAAAATCAGATCTGAAATCAATGAAATGGATACAAAAGAAACAATTCAAAATATTGACAAAACAAAAAGTTGGTTCTTTGGAAAAGTAAACAAAATACATAAACCCTTAGCCACACTAACAAAGAGAAGGAGAGAGAAAACTCAGATTACTAAAATTCATGATGAAAAAGGAAATATCACAACAGACACCACTGAAATACAAAACATAATGAGAAGCTACTTTGAAAATCTATACTCCAACAAAATAGAAAATCCCAAAAACACTGACAAATTTCTAGAGACATATGATCTTCCCAAACTGAACCAGAAAGACATACACAATTTAAACAGATCAATTTCAAGCAATGAAATAGAAGACACCATCAAAAGCCTACCAACCAAGAAAAGCCCAGGACCAGATGAATTCTGAGCCAAGTTCTACATGGCCTTCAAAGAAGAGCTAATACCAATACTCCTGAAAATATTTCATGAAACGGAAAAGGAGGGAACCTTTCCAAATTCATTCTATGAAGCTAGTATCACTTTGATACCAAAACCAGAGAAAGACACAGCTAGGAAAGAAAACTTTAGACCAATACCTCTGATGAATATAGATGCTAAAATCCTTAACAAAATTCTGGCAAATCACTTACTAAAACATGTTAAGAAGATAGTGCACCTCAATCAAGTGGGGTTTATCCCAGGGATGCAAGGTTGGTTCAACATCCAGAAATCAATAAATGTAATTTATATCAATTGACTTAAGGTTAAGAATCATATGATTATTTCAACAGAAAGCATTTGACAAAATACAAACCCCTTCATGCTCAAAACATTAGAAAAAATAGGGATAGTAGGAACATATCTCAATATTGTAAAGGCTATCTATGCTAAGCCCACAGCCAACATCATTCTTAATGGAGAAAAGCTGAAAGCATTCCTTCTAAAAACAGGAACAAGACAGGGATGCCCACTATCACCACTTCTATTCAACATTGTGCTTGAAATACTAACCAGAGCAATTAGACAGACTAAAGAAATTAAAGGAATAGGAATAGGAAAAGAAGGACTCCAGCTGTCATGATTTGCTGATGACATGTTTCTATATTTATAGGATCCAAAAAACTCCACCAGGAACCTTATGGACCTAATTAATGAATTCAGCAAAATAGGAGATAAAATAAACACACATGAATCAAATGCATTTATATACATAAGCGATGAATCATCTGAAAGTGAAATGAGGAAAACAACTCTGTTCACAATAACCTCAAATAAAATAAAATACTTGGGAATCAATCTAACAAAAGAGGTGAAAGACCTCTACAATAAGAACCACAGAACACTAAGGAAAGAAATTAAAGGGAATCTGAGAAGATGGAAAGATCTCCTGTGTTCTTGGATAGGCAGAATTAATATAATCAAAATGGTCATATTTCCAAAGTTGCTATACAAATTTAATGCAATTCCAATAAAAATCCAAATGACATTCCTCATAGAAATAGAGAAAGCTATTATGAAAATTCATCTGGAAGAACAAAAGACCCAGAATAGCCAAAGCAATCCTGGGCAGGAATAATGATGCAGGAGGTATCACAATACCAGAACTTAAACTCTACTATAGAGCAATAGTTATAAAAACAGCATGGTATTGGCACCAACATAGACAGGTAGACCAATGGTACAGAATAGAGGACACAGAGACAAACCCACATAAATACAGTTATCTCATACTAGACAAAGGTGCTAAAAACATACGATGGAGAAAAGATAGCTTCTTCAACAAATGGTGCTGGCAAAACTGGAAATCCACATGCAGTAAATTGAAATTAAACCCCTATCTCTCACCCTGTACAAAACTCAACTCGAAATGGATCAAGGATCTGGGAATCACACCTGAGACCCTTCACCAAATAGAAGAAATGTAGTCCCGAATTTTTATCATGTTGACTTAGGACCAGACTTCCTTAACATGACCCCCAGAGAGCAAAAATAAAAGCAAGAATCAATAAATGGGACAGATTCAAGCTAAAAAGCTTTTTCTCAGCAAAGGAAACAATCAATAATGTGAAAAGAGAGCCTACAGAGTGGGAGAAAATCTTTGCCACACACACGTCAGATAGAGCACTAACCTCCAGAATTGATAAAGAACTAAAAAAACTTAACACGAAAAATACAAATAATCCAATCAATAAATGGGCTAAGGAACTGAGCAGACAATGCACAAAAGAAGATATACAAGCAATCAACAAATACATGAAAAAATGTTCAACATCTCTAGCAATTAGAGAAATGCAAATCAAAACTACCCTAAGATTTCATCTCACTCCAATTAGAATGGCTCTTATCAACAATACAAGCAGCAATAGGTGTTGGAGAGGATGTGGGGAAAAAGGTACACTCATGCGTTGCTGGTGGGATTGCAAATTGGTGCAGCCATTCTGGAAAGCAGTATGGAGATTCGTCAGAAAACTTGGAATGGATCCGCCATTTGATCCAGCTATGCCACTCCTCGGTCTACACCCAAAGGACTTAAAATCAGCATACTACAGTGATGCGGCCACATCAATGTTTACAGCAGCTCAATTCACAATAGCTAAATTGTGGAACCAACATAGATGCCCTTCAATAGATGAATGGATAAAGAAACTGGTATATATACACAATGGAATATTACTCAGCCATAAAGAGGAATAAAATTATGGCATTTGCAGGTAAATGGATGGAGTTGGAGAATATCATGCTCAGTGAAATAAACCAATCCTCCAAACTCAAAGACTGAATGTTTTCTCTGATAAGTGTCCGATGATACACAGAACAGGGGAGGAGAGGGGGCAGGGGGGACAAGAGAAAAATGGAGGAACTTTGGATGGTGTAGAGGAAAATTGGACTGGAGGAGGTTGGGGAAGGAAGGATAGTAGATGGAGACAGACAGTAGTACCCTATGTATATGTAAGATTACATGAATCATGTGAATCTACACTGTGAAAAAAAGGATATATTTCATGCTGTATAATTATATCAAAATGGGTTCTACTGTCATGTATAATTAAAAAGAATCAATAAGTAAAAAGAATACCTAAAAAAAAAGGAGAAACACAGGGGCCTCCTGTTCCAAAGGCTGTGATTCTGTCCATGAGCAGAAACAGGGGTTTTTCAAAGCAGTGATTCAAAGGCTACATTTCACATGTTCTCTGTTGGAGTTGTAATTCACCTGTTAATTTGGGAAATGGTCATTTCTGAGATGTTCTGGTACCAACCTCAAAGACTGGATTACTTTGTTTCTATGATGAGTGTACTCAGGAACAGATAACTCTGCGTAGGATGGGGAAGAAAGGTAATCCTGTTTCTCCTACGATTAGTTAAGGGGAGAGATTAGGGAAGAGCAGGGAGAGAGGACGAGAAACAAACATGTCCATTTTAAAAATCAGTTGAAGGGGTAGAGCATATAGTGAACCAGTGTTATCCTTCCGTGACATTTAACTGAAGCAAACTAGATTATTGACATCATGTATGGCAAAAGGTCCACTTCACATAATACTGTTATGGAAGGAGTTCCCAGAGAGGGGGACCTCTACCTAGGACAAGTGGAGTCCTTGTTGTACTTGATCAATAAGAATTTCAGCATGCACCAGAGACACAGACATTGATTTAGGCAAGCAGATACATATGCAAGGGGGAATGTGGGCCATGTCAGTTAAGAGACATTTGCGGGTAGAGTAAGAAATACGCATTCAAGCAAGAACTTGTGAAGACCAAATGTTTAACATATATTAAAAACACAATACCGCCGGGCATGGTGGCCCACGCCTGTAATCCCAGCACTTGGGAGGCTGAGGCAGGACGATCGAGAGTTCAAAGCCAGCCTCAGCAACTTAGTGAGGCCCTAAGCAACTCAGTGAGACCCTGTCTCTAAATAAAATACAAAGTAGGGCTGGGGATGTGGCTCAGTGGTGGAGTGCCCCTGGGTTCAATCCCCAGTACCAAAAAACAAACAAACAAAAAACACAGTACCATGCACAGTCACTGCAAAGAGAATGCAATAGGCATATATCTAAAAAAAATATGTACAGGGTGGCTGAGTGTGAGGGCCAAGAGTAGCCCAAAGTGGGCGATGGAACATTTGTGTATCTTTCTTGTCATGATAGTACACAAATTTTCAAATGCTATAAAATTGCTAACGCTCTATATGTACACAAGCATACATGCACATCAATGCAGGTTGCAAAATGGCAAAAGGAGCCTTATGCCTGTATTCTCGTTGGTAGAAATATACGTCAATTTCCTGGATTCGATATAATGCAACATCTACAAAAAATGTCACCTTTTGATGAAAGCCACAGCATCTTTTTAATACTACTTGGGCAATTTCCTGTGAGTCTATAATACTTTTAAAATAAAATATTAAAAAGTAAATTAGAGGGGTTGGGGATTTAGCTCAGTGGCAGAGCACGCCCAAGGCCCTCGGTTCGGTCCTTGGACCTGAAAAACAACAACAACAAAAAATAAATGAGAAGAGGTCAAGGGGAAGTATCGGACATGATTGGAGGAAACAGGCTTTGCAAATGAATGGTACTCAATCCAGTCTGGAATAAACAGTTTCAATGTGGCTTAAGTCCACATTTATGTGCTTATTTTCTTTCACAACATTTTTTCGTTGTATTAAATAGTACCTATAGATATACATTTTGTGTATGTGTGTGTGTGTGTGTGTGTGTGTATATATATATATATAGAGAGAGAGAGAGAGAGAGAGAGAGAGACAGAGAGAGACAGAGAGACAGAGACTAAAAAGTCTAAGTCTTCCCCCTACTGCCTTTCCCAGAGGTGAACAATGTTGAATAATTTGTTATATCTGCCCAGCATTTTAAAAACTCATTTACACTAATGCATGTGTCACTGCTAAAATCATGTTACACAAAAACCTGGTGGTTCTGGAACTGCTTTTTTTTTCTCTTTTTTTACTTGAACTTGAAGGTAGAACAATTGCCCAAGTATATTGCCCAAGGATATCTTTTGTGTTCCCTTAACAGCCTTAGAGGATGCCATAGAAATGTTCAACTGTGACAGTGAACAGGTATTTTGAGAGGGTCTACATACTCTGGGCAGTTCTTGTAAAAGTGGAATGGAGTCCTAGTGACTGCTTTTAAAGCGACAACCCTAAGGAAACATAAGCATTTCCTCATTTCACTAACTAGTCTGAAAAACACAGTTGGATTTGCAATGGGTTTGTTTTAGCTTATGTAATATAAAGATTAGATGAAACCAGGGAAGTGCTTTTAAGCACACCAGCAAAAACGCCATCACCAAGGGCAAATGAAAACCCAACAACCTTGTGCAGGATCCAGGGCCAACAATGGATTAAGAGGAGAGCTTAGAAAGGGCCAAGACAAGAGGGAGATTCGCCAACAAAGAAGGGTACAGGACCAGTGAACAGACAAAAAGGGGAAAATGCTCTCGTGTGACTTCGGTGGCACTTGTTGGTACAGTTCCCGCACTATGTGAATTAAAGAAAGAAAGGACTGCAAATTAACGAAAGGTACCATGGTTTGTCCGGCCAGGTTTTCTGGGGATACTATGGGAGAAGACCGGTGCTATGAATGTACAGGGCCTTGTGCATGAGATTTCTGCATAGAGTCAGCACAGCGGTCCAAACCCGCCATTCCTCTGCTCCCACTACACTCTGGAGGATTCTATAGGAGCAATTCCTGGCCCCAGGGCCTTCCAGTCCTTTCAGGCCTCAGGCTATCATCTTAGGAACAGCTAGGAGGCTGGGCAGTAGAGGTGGGGCGGGTCCCGTGGGCGGGGCTATGCTGGGGAGGTGGGCCTATGGGCGGAGCTGGTGGGCGGGGTCTCGTGAGTAGGGGCCGCTCAATGGTTCCTGGATGGGGCGGGCCCACAACGTGGGCGGAGTTACGTTGCAGGTTGCCGGGCGAAGGGGCGGGGCTCTGCGACCAACGGTTCCCTCCCGCAGGAGGAGGGCTGGAGGCGGGGGCGGAGGCGGAGGCGGTGGCCTGAGCCAGTCGTGGGCGGGGAGAGCGGGAGGGCAGGGCTCCCTGAGGACAGCGGCGCTCCAGACCTCACATCCAGCCGCCCGGTAGGTCTGCCGTCTTGTAGGTCAGCAGGTCAGCTGCGCTTGCGGCGGCCCCGGCCCATGGCGGCGTCGGCGGCTCTGTCGGCGGCGGCGGCCGCGGCGGCTCTGTCGGGCCTGGCGGTGCGGCTGTCGCGCTCGGCCGCCGTCCGCGGCTCCTACGGCGCCTTCTGCAAGGGGCTCACCCGCACTCTGCTCACCTTCTTCGACCTGGCCTGGCGGCTGCGCACAAACTTCCCCTACTTCTACGTGGTGGCCTCGGTGATGCTCAACGTCCGCCTGCAGGTGCGGATCGAGTGAGCGCCAGCCGCGGTGGTGGCCGGGTCAGAGCGTCGCCCGCCCACCAGCGCCGGGCCAGGACGCCTTGCGAAGGACAGCGGCACCTCCCGGGGCCGCCCGGACGCTTTGGGGTGCGGAGGCAGAGTGGCCTGGGCCCCCGAAACTGTGGACATCCCCGGCGGGGGGACCGCTACCCGGCCCCGGCCCCGGCCGCCAAGAAACTCACGCCACGGGTCCTTCGCTTTGGGCTCGAGAAAATTTGAGTCCGGCCGACCTGTTGCCTCACACTGGCCAGAACCTGGGAACCAGAAAGAGGGAATTTTACTGCAGCGAATTTATTTACCAAGTTTGAGCCAAAAGGTAGGAGGGAAAGGGGGGTGGGGGTGGGGGTTCGGTTCGGTTGCTGAACCCTCTTGATGCCAGGGAACCCTGGAGGTTTGGGGCAATAGGGAGGACACCCGGACAGAACAGCGTGGAAAGATGCCAAGCCAAGCAGGGGAAAGGCAAGGCAGACTCGGGCTTTCCCCTGCTCCCCTGTGGTGCGCGATTCCTCAAGGCGGTGAGGGATGGTAGTGGCCTGCAACTAGGAGGGTCGGGACATCACCAAGGTCCAGATAAGAAGCCCCCTCCCATGCCGGCTCGGATGCCCTCCCCCCTTTACACAAAGACCGGGGTGGTGTCACCTGGACGCTGGGGAATTGGCCAGGGAGGTCCCTGGAAGGCCCTGGAGGAGCACCCTTCTCCACTTATCTGGGGAGGGGTGCTCTGGTCAGGATGGTTGCCTTACAGCCAAGGCCCAGGTCTGTCCCCTTTTCAGATCTCAGGCCCCTGGGGCTGTCTTCAGTTCCACACAGCCATTTGCAAAACTGCCTCCTGCCCTCTCTTTGGGACCAAAGGACTGGCCTCTGCCCTCTCCTGAAATCCCTCTTGCTCCCCTAGCTCCATCTGGGCTCTTTCTCATTTGCAGACCCGGATGAGTGGGAAAGAGGTGGTCCTGCCTCTCCCCTCCCCACACAGTCATGCTCTGTGACCATCAGCTTAGGCTTCCTGCAGGGCGGGCCACCACTGCCCTCTGAGAGCCACAGAAGCCCATCGTCCAGCCATGGACAACCCAGGAAACCCACTGTGTGCCCAGGGAATTTGGAAAAATGGAAGAATCTCCCTGAGCAGGCAGCAGCTCTCAGGCTGGGGAGGTGGTGAGGGCAGAAGGAGAAGGCTCCACAGGAAACAAGGCCCACTGTCTGTGGCCAGGCAAATCTGAGGTCCCCATCTCTTTCTTTTCCAGGCATTGGTCTTTGTAGGTGGTGGCCCGCCCCTTCTCTGGCCTTGTCAAGAGTCTGATCCCTGCCTGGAGGCACCTCTGACCTGCAGCTGTCTGGGGAACAACTGAGTGAAATGCCCAGGAGGAGAGGATGGGCCTTCCTGGTAGAGGCCTAGCATGGGCAGAGGCCCTGAGGGGTGGGGTGGCCTAGGGATTGGGCCCTGGCATGGGAAGGAGGGTCCTGTTTCCCTAGGAATTGAGATCTCCTAGCAACACTGTGAGGGAGGTGTCTTCTCCCGCCTAATGGGGCTCCAGGGAAGAGGCTGGGATTTGCCCTTGTCACTGAAGTGGGAAGGTGGAGCTGAGTCTACTGTTGGACCTGCATCCTCTCCCTCCCTCCACAGACTTACTCAAGACCTGGCAGCATGTGGGCTGGGGAGGGAGCACAGAGCTCCCAGGGGACCTAGGAAGAGAGGGTCCAGGGGTAGGAAATCTGGGGGTGTGGCTTTCCTTGGAGTGGTCTGGAAGGTCCCAGGGAAGACAAGGTAATGGTGAGCTTAGATGGGGCACACCCCTCAGGGTGACAAGTCCTCAGCACAGAGTCTTGCCTTCCCAATAGCACCTTAGCTTGACAACTCCTCAGCAGCTGCATGGCACAAGCCTCTCAGTTTGGTGGTGGGATGGGGAAGAGGGTTGCTCTCTAGCTCCTAGGGACATGATATATCCAGGAGGGTGGGATGAAATAGGGCTGGGACACATGACATGATCCCAGGCTCAGGCTCCCATCCCTGGGATCACATCTCATCCAGATGACCTGGGATTGGCTCTGGAGGCCCCAGGCATGCTGCTATTTGGGATCCCAAAATGGCCAGAAGCTGCCCGAGTGGAGTCCTTACCACCCATCCCCATTCCCTCCTCTCAAGACCCTTATAGTGAGTTCCTGGGACTAAATCCTGCAGAACCCTGGCCAGTCCCAGGGACTGAGTGGCCCAGCCTCCTACCCTATGCCCTCCTCAGCTGCCCACTGGACCTGGGGTCTCCAATGAAGATTTCAGTTTGTCCCACCCCAAGGATGGATGCTTTCACATGGCTGCCATGTGCCCCTGCAGTTTCCCAAAGTCTAGCCTGATAGCTTCCTTCCTTGTGCCAAGTCTCCCTGGAGCCCTGCATCCTGCTGACCCTTCTCATCCACCCCAGTCTTGTACACTCAGGACCACTTGTGGAGACCTGTTAGCTTCTGACCTCATCTACAGGTCTCTGGGTGCCACCTCTGTGGGACAAGAGACACCCAGGGCAGGAGAAGAGGAAAGCAGGGATGAGGAGGGGGATGGCGCTCCTTGGGTCTGCTGCTCAGTTGTGGCCCTTTCAGACCCTGGTCTCGCCCTCTGGGTGACAGGATCCCCAGTTCCAGCCTCTTCCTCAGCCAACAGGGAAGGAAGGAAGAAGGCCCCTCACTGAGTGTGTGTGCATGTTCGAGTACACATGTGTGTGAGTGAGCTGGTGAGTGAGTGTGTGGGTGTGTGAGCTAGGGGATGGGGCTGTTGACTATGAGGAGCTGCTCTGGCTGCCAGCCTTCTCTGTAAAGGGCTCAGCCTGGGGCCTCGGAGCCCTTCCCTACAGGGAGAAATATCTGGAGCCCCAGGGCCGACCCTCAGATCTCAACTCCAGGGAAACCCAACCCTACCCAGCACCCTGGCTTGGTGTGTGGCGCCTCTGCCTAAAAGGATGGGCCCCAGCCGTCCCTCCACTGTTGGGGCCTTGACCTGTGGGCGAGCTTCTGCTTTCCTGCCTCCCCCACGGGCCCTTGCTGCGTGATGGGGTCCCGATGCACTTTATTTATTTGCAGTCTGTGTTCCAGGTGCCGGAGCTTCTACAGATTCAGAGACCCAGCCTGGATGACTTTACATTTCTGTGTGATGATCTCTGCGCTGGCCAGCACCATCTGGTCAGGGACATGTTCTTGTTTCTGATACTGTCACATGTTGTTGTCTCCCTATGTTCAAAAGAAAGTCCTTGAGTTCAGAACACTACAATACTGACTGGAGGCCTCCTCTTTCTGCTGGGTGTGGTGCACTTGCCTGGGGCGGTGGGGAGGGAGCTCCTAGGGTCAGGGGCTGGGGAAGCCTCAGAGGGCCAGGTCTGGGCTGTGTCAGGACCTGCTGGCCCATCAGAAGCTGCTCCCCACCCTCCCCGAGCAGGAGTAGAGTCTGGCCCACAAGAGGGTGGTTGGTCCTGTTCACAACCTTTGGTTAAAGAAACTGAAATGAGTCTTTTCTTCCATTTTAGAACTGGGTGTTCAAACTGCTTAATGCAGCTGAACCTCTAGAGTAAAGGGAAACAGACAAACCAAGTGCAGGTGGCATTGTGTGGCCCAGAGATCCCCTGCCATCCTGCCTAGGAGTAGGGATTGTTAGAGAGGATTAACCACCCACCAAGCCCTGCTCCTGGATGCCTGTTTCCCTGCCCCCACCATAAACCCAATCATCCCTCAGAGCCCCTTTCCCAGTGGCTGTCCAGAGAAGCCAAGGACTGAGGTGGGGCTTGGCAAGCCAGCAGAAGGCTTGGGGGAGGGCAGGAGGCTGGAGGAAGGGCCCATAGGGCCCCAGAGGGAGGTATCCTGGGTCAGAAGGTTTTGCTCAGGGGAGCACAGTCTGGTTGCACTCAGCCTGTCATTAAGAGCTCCCCATGGGTCAGAGTACCCCAACAAGAAAGACCCTTCTAAAGCAACATGAGAAGAGATGCCCTGTGGCATGTGCCTCCATGTCCCTGCTGGTCCCACACCCACCTTGGGGATCATGTTGTCCACCAGGTCCAGCCAACCAACACAGGAGAGGCTCAGCTCAGAGCCTGGGTCCAGGTGTGGTGATGAGGGGGACCACCCCATGCT
This sequence comes from Glaucomys volans, assembly GCA_020662805.1. Classification (NCBI taxonomy): domain Eukaryota; kingdom Metazoa; phylum Chordata; class Mammalia; order Rodentia; family Sciuridae; genus Glaucomys; species Glaucomys volans. Next base: position 98,945 of record JAJEJO010053787.1, read on the forward strand.
CCCGAGGAAAGAGGCAGGCTCAGCCTGCAGCTGCAGAGTTCCCAGGAGACCCTGAGCAGAGGCCTTTTACTTAGTTCCTCTTGGCCCCTGGCATGCTGCGCACCTCCATGACTTCAGTAAGGACCCTCAGGTGCTCCCGTGCCTTAAAGGGGATAAGTCTGTTAATCATTTGTTATTGTTTCCTGTGAGGACAGGGGCAAGTGACAGGAACTGATGTGCGATGAGAGTGCAGTGTGCAAGGTGCTCTGCATTCCTAACCCAGCATAATCCCACACGCACCAGCCCTTTTCCCACTTTAGGAAAATCGAGGGTGGGCACCCCTAAGCAGAGGCTCTTCCCTGAGCTTCCTATCCCTACAGGCACAAAGGGTGGTGGAATGGCAAAGGGGGAAGGTGACCCTGTCCTTTTTAGGTGGGGTCCAGGATACAGAAGAAAACCTGGGCTTTGGGGAACAGGCCTGGTGATCATCTCCAATTGGAGCTCCCTACTGGGAGCAGCTGGGGCCACTGCAGAGTTGGATTGGACCTTCTCCCCTTTTCCCACTTCCAGACACTGGTTGAAATGTAAGCAGCTGAGTCAGGAGAGAGTAAGGGACTAGGAAGCAGTTCTAGGAGGCAGGAGGACAAGCACTTGAAGAACGTGCAAAGCCCATCTCCCTCCCACCCGCCCCCACCCAAGGGAAGCTGCTGGGTTTGGGGTGAACTGCGTGCCTGAGCACAGGTGTGCGGAGAGCACTTCCTGCTTCGGAACCTGCTGCTCTCACTCCACACTATCTGTCCCTGGTATTGATTCTACATCCAAAGCTGCTTCGCAGTCCCTGCCGGGAACAGATATCACCATGCCTTTGCCAGCATTTCTTGATTGTTTCTCCTCCTTGTTGTATGGGGAGTGTGTGTGTGTGTAGTTGTGGTTCATGCATTGACAGATGTCATTATGGATAGTCACGATCAATTCCTTAATGCAGGTTCCTGGAAGTGGGCCAAAAGTCATGCATGGTTTGGGGCTTTACCCCTAGCATTGTGGCACCAAGTTACTCACGCCAGTAAGAATGAGTTTTTTAAGAGAAAGGTGATAATTCTATGTCACAATGGATTTTTTTTTCATTTGTTACCACCTTTCATTGCTTCAAGCTGGGTGCATTTCTCTTCAAGAGAATGTGTAATTGAACCCACCACTTTCCTAAAACTTTCTTTCCCATCATCTCCAATTATGCCTAGGATTCAGTCCATTCTCCCCATCCCCTAGGACAGAGATCTTGAATCTTTCCTTCTCCTTTTTACCTGTGCCTAAGGACTCACATCAGATTTGTAAATCTCTCAATTTCATACACTTAAATAGTGTATTTGGAGATTTTGTTGTGCATTCTTTAGAACACATCATCAGGATGAGATGCTTTCACACACCTATTGGCCATCTGTGCTTCTTTGCAGCTGTGGGGAGTCACTTTTTAAAGGAAATGAGATTTGCCTTCCATCATTGCATGATGGGAAATGACTTTGCATCAGGATGTGAGCTTGAACTCACTCTGTATATCACCCTAGCCCATTCCTCCCCACCCTCTTGCCAGTATTTAAAAAATGCTGGCCAGTCTCAAAAGTGAAAGAGAAGCAGCAGGAATGCAGGCAGCAAGTGGGGCCTGGAGCCGCAGGGTCCTTGGAGGCAGCATGCAGAACAGGGCTGAGAAGCCAGAGAAGCCCTTTCTGTAGGTAGGAGCCAGAACTGGGGGCTGGGTGTGGCTCTAGGAGGAGGAATCTGCTGTCTGCCATGAATGGGAACCAGGATTTCTTGACCTGCCCACCTGGGGTCTCCCTTGAAAGTAAGTCCCCTGTCCAGATAATGGGTTTAAAGAGCCACCATTAAGACTCTCAGTCCCCTTGTCTGCACTGTGCTTGGTGCAGAGCCTGGATTTTCCATGAGAAAAACCCATGCAGAGAGTTGAATAAGACACAGATGCATTCAAAATACACTCCTAGGCCCATTCCTGTGAGACAAAGGGAAGAACAGAAAAGCTGCTAGAGAGGAAACACATTCCCCTCCACCAAAAAGAAAAAAAAGAGTAACAACCATATTGACACCAAATGATCCCCAACCCCCATGCCAGAATACAAAGTATCAGTGAGGGGTCCCAGGCAAAGAGGAGCCACAGTCAGCAGCCATTGTAAACCTAACTTCAGTTCAGCCAGGGACCAGGTGGTGACAAACTTGTTTGAGGGACTGAAAGGGTACAAAACACTCTGGAGAGGGCAACAGAACTGGCCCCCCAAGGGCAAAAGCACTAGTCCCCAACCAGGGTGGAAGAAAGTCAGGAAGCTCACCCTGAAGCTACTGACTTCAAGAACACCCATGAGCCGGGCGTGGTGGCGCACACCTGTAATCCCAGCGACTTGGGAGGCTGAGGCAGGAGGATTGCGAGTTCAAAGCCAGCCTCAGCAACTTAGCGAGGCCCTAAGCAACTCAGTGAGACCCTGTCTCTAAATAAGATACAAAATAGGGCTGGGGATGTGGCTCAGTGGTGGAGTGCCCCTGGGTTCAATCCCATGATGAGCTGTTGCTGAGAGGCAGGGATCAGAAAGCCACTGCCACCACCACAACCAACTTTTTGACACTCAAGAAGCCAGTGACTAGACAAAGGACATGGCAGCAGACAAACACACAGGCTGCATGATCAGACTCACCAGCAGAAGAGTCAATGGAGCAGGTCGATGTCCTCTGGTTGGCCACCAGGATCTCACTCAAGGGTGCCTAACTGGTGGGATCTAATTCACATCCTGGGCAACCAGCACTTACAGAATTTCACTTTTCTGACTGCAGTAGTAGAGCAAGGTACATTAGCAGACTGAGACAAGTACTGAATCCCAATTCACCACGTGTGTCCCAAGTAATGTCTTCAAAATGCTTGGAGAAAATTCCCGTTAGCATGGAATTGATGCATGAATGTGGAATCAACCTATTCTGACACAGGGAGGGATAGAGATGTACTATTCATCAAATCTTGCTCAAAGAATGAATAAAGGGTGTGTGTTAGCAATAAGAAAAATGGAAGATATAGATATCAAGAAACAATAGCAAGTAATACTTGTTAATGGGTTTAAAAAGCTCAATATGTATTGGTGATTAAGGAAAGAAGGTAAAGGAGAAAAAGTAATATTTTGGGGGAGCTTAGTTTGTGTCAGGTACTGCTCTAAGTACATTACATAGACTGATGGAACAGTTGCAAGTGTCCCCCAACAATGTCATGTTGTCTCTCCTCATGAAGATGGGGTAACGGGCTCAGAGAGACTAAGCAGCCTGCTCAAGGATACAGCTGTGGTAGAGTGAGGATTTGAGACCTGGGAGTTTTCCTTATAGTCCTGGAGGTCCAAGAGCATGGTGCCAGTATCAGCTTCTGGAGAGGGCTCATGGGATCACATGGCATGTGTATATGCAAGATAACAGTCTGCAAAGGGACACAGAAATCCAGAACTAGCCGGCTCAGTCTTTCATAGCAACCCACTCTCAAGGGAACTAATCCTCTCCTGGGAGACCTAACCCACTCCTTGATACCAGCATTAATCCCTTCATGAGGGTGGTCCCAACCCAGTTACCTCCCTTCAGGCCACACTTATTAAAGGTCCCACTACCTTTCAATACCATTTCTTTGGGGACCAGGCTTTTAGCATATGAGCCTTTGGGGTACATACAACATCTAAAGCATGGCAGAACTCTATGAAAAAACATGGGCGTCACAGGATCTTGTGGTGGCAGGTCCTGTATTTGCATGCCATTTCTTTCCTGTCTACAGACAATTCTCTAACAAAGCCTATGAACTCCTGCTCCCCAATCCTAGCATCATAATGACATCCATTAGGAAGACCAGTTTGATACCCTGACGAGGGTGAGATGATTGGGAACTTGCCTCCCAATTTATGGCAAAGAGCCTTAGAATGAACATATCTCTGAGGCAAAAGGTGTAAAGTGCAGCTGCGCTGGGCCTGCCTATGAAAGCAAATGCATCCTGGGCTTTGCCAAATACAAAGGTGAAGGGAACTTGTCCATCCCCACAACTGCTGCTCCCCAGGGGCCAAAGTGATTTCCTCTGTCCAGGGAGGGATCTGCAAACAGGGCTGTGACTGATTCACAACTGACTGGCTGACCAAATCCACTGTTGCTCTCTGGGAACATGCTTCCACCTAGTCAAAATGGAGAATCAAATGGGAGTGGCAGAATCCATGGCCCACACCTCTATCACATCACACAGTGACTTCTCTGTGATCCCCACTGGTGTGGGACTGTACTGGAATAATGATTCTCCCAGGCACCTGCAGCTGCCACAGCTCCCGCTGGCCCTTCCTCTGCTAGGAGTTCCTGCTCCATGGCTCAGGAAGCCCAGGGGGCAGTGGCAGAAGCCACATTCCCTTAGGGCCTGGGACTTGGTCCTGTTGGCTTCACTCCAGTGCCTGGCACAAGAAATGGGGTTGACAAGAATTTGCGGAGTGAATCAGCGAGTGAAAACACAACCTCCTTAAGCTATTCCTGACGACCATGTTCCCCTAAAATGGACAAGTAACCACCGGGTGGTTGGGAGGTCTCACTAGACCTGTCAAACAAACACAGAAGCAAACTCTGTTTATTCTGGGGGCAGGGGGTCATGGTGGATTAGGAATCATAGGACTGGGGTTCACAGCCACTTTCCAATGATGCCAAAAGCTTTGAAATAGCTTTTTCCAGAGAACAGTTACCTGGTTAAATGTGTTGATTGAGGAAGGAATGAGGACTTTTCATATAGGGCACTTGTGGGATTTTTAGTACCATCATACCCACAGTAAGGAAATAACTTTTCCTTTATGAGGCTATAACTTCACTCCCTGATTCATGTGAGGAACTGGGCTGCACTTTTGTAACAAAGATTTTTACCCACTTTGAGACTTTTATGCATCAAATCTGGGGGGGATGATTCTGGTAAGAAATCAACTGAGGTCTTAATGAGTTGCTTAACAATTTTATTCCTAGAAAACAAACAATGTGTTAGCCACAGGTAAGCATTATTTCTGCTCAGATAATTCTTTTGTTGCATTTATTAATATGTAATCTGCCTTTAGTATCTATTAGACCCTATTCTAAATGCTCAGTAATGTATTAATGGAAAGAACAACCCCCCCCCCAAAAAAATGCCTACCATTGAGGAGTTTACATTCTCATGTGGGGAAGGACATAGATAAACAATAAATATAACAAATTGAGTAGGTGATAGGAGATGAAAAGGCTAGAGAATAATGAATATTCAACAGAGAGCATAGGGGAACTCAAAATCAAAGGCAATCTATAATTTTATTTATTTATTTATTTGGTACCGGGAATTGAACCCAGGGGTGCTTAACCACTGGGCCACATCCCCAGTCCTTTTAATTTTTACTCAGAGACAGGGTCTTGCTAAGTTTCTCAGGGCCTCACTTAGTTGCTGAGGCTGACCCCGAATTTTCAATCCTCCTGCATCAGCCTCCCGAGTCACTGGGATTACAGGCCTGTGCCACTATGCCCTTTTATTTATTTATATTTATTTGTTTGTTAATTTTCAAATCTGTAACTTTAAATCCTGCCCATTAACATGGTGGCCCTGCTGCATCTGGAATTAAATACTTTGTCTCTGAAGGTTAGTTACTTCAGGGCCATACCAGGTGTGTACCATCACAGAATCCACTCCTGGATGTGGAAAATGAAGAATTTAAATTTAATTCCAGTGTCGTTTCTGTCTTATACTGGCCATTTTCACATGCTTTTGAATTAAGACACTCCCCTAAAGTGAATTGGTCCCAAGAACCAGTATTTTTTTTTTTTTTTTTGGAACCAGAGATTGAACCCAGGGGCACTCGGCCACTAAACCACATCCCCAGCCCTATTTTGTATTTTATTTAGAGACAGGGTCTCACTGAGTTACTTTAGAGCCTCTCTAAATTGCTGAGGCTGACTTTGAACTCGTGATCCTCCTGCCTTAGCCTCCCGAGTAGCTTGGATTACAGGTGTGCACCATCACGCCCGGCAAGAGCCAGTATTTTTGTGTTGTTGTTGTTTCCTGTTTTCTTTTTGTTTTTGGTACTAAGGATTTAACAAAGGGGTGATTAACCTTTGAGCAACATCCCCGGTCCTTTTTACTTTTTTTTTTAATTTTGAGACGGGGTCTTGCTAAGTTGCTTAGGGTCTTGCAAAGTTGCTGAGGCTGGCTTTGAACTTGCGATCTTCCTGTCTCAGCCTCCCAAGTCATGGGATTACAGGTGTGCGCCACCACAACCAGCTGAGCCAGAATCTTAATTGGATTACCTAAGAATCAGACTTCAAATATTGTTTATGCTTGCTAAGTTTTTCAAATTCGATTACCTAAGAATCAAACTTCAAATATTGTTTATGCTTGCTAAGTTTTTCAGTTAAACCTATTTCCTGCCATAGAAGAAAAGATGAACAGAGAATAAAATGTTTTCTTATGATGACTTTTGCACTGGAGTCATAGAAACTGCTCTCCAAACACAGCACAACTGAACACTCTCCACTATTACCACATTGACGACATCATATGGTTGAGGTACATATCCATCAGGAAGTTTCAGGGAATCCAAAGTGAAAAAGATAGTATAATCGATCATCCCATGTCTTTCCTGCAGGCTAGTTATGCAGACCTGTAGGGATAAATGATGGACATATGTATGTAAAGCTTACTTTACTGTAACTGGCTCAGTACCCTATCACACTTGATCTAACCTGCTTGTCACTCCAACCCCATAAGTGATTCTCATCCTAGTTGCACATTGGCAACACCAGGGGTGCTTTGTAAACACACCTGTGCCCAAATCCCACCTCACACCAATTAAAGCTAAATCTGTAGAGTTGGTACTCAGCTCTACAGTGAGAAATTCTGTTCTAAATATTGCTTGTCATGGCCATTATTCTCTATAATTAAGTTTGAGAGAGTGAAAGGATTCAGCAAGAAAGGAATGTGCTGGTAAGTAGACTATCAGTTTCCTCTTTCTCCTCTGTCACATTCCAAGCTCATTATTTTATCTGCACCTTTGTTCAAACAAAATTTCCTTCACATTTTCAAGCTCCATTACCCAAATCATATCTAGTTTTGACTGGTAAACTCAAATACCACAACCAACTCCATTCATTCTTTCCCAATGCTTTTCATTTACACAGATTGTTTTTCTCTCTGTTGTTCTCAGAACATTCTAAAAACATTCTAATACCTAACTTTACAACTTAGAACTTAATTATATGTGTTTTACATTGTTTTCAAATTATTTCCTTTTGGAAATCCTGAGATTTGAATAAGGAAATAGGCTCATTTTTGTTAAAACATATATTTTCTCATATTTTCAGATTTCCCAGTGCACCCAATAGATTTCTGGCCATGAAAATTCTCACCCAAGGTAGGATTGGTGGAAACTCACAACAGATGCAACACAGACAAAAATTACCTCATCCACATGCTTACAGTTCATAGGCTTCACTGAGTGTGCCTTGATATTTGAGGTGCCTGGCTGTGTGGAATATTCAACTTCTAACCAGTCACCCTTATAAGGCACAAAACCTAAAACAGCCATGGAGAAATTTCAGTAAATTTCATAAATTCCCAATAGATGTAGAGTGCATTCTGCACATATTTAAATATATACCTTGTAAATCTTTCTGTTGGAAGGTTAAACATCTAATCTTTTAACCATTGATTCTCCTCCACTGATTTAACAAAGTCAAATGGAGGAAAGTGTCAACTGTTCTTTGACAGTAGCACAGAATTTATTATACAGTTGGTCACATTCAATGTCCCTTCACGAGAGACAGTCAGGTATATAAGTAAAACACGTCTGAACCTGCTCCCTGCATTCCAATTTTGTAACTGACACTTTACAACCTTAGTGAAGGTCCTTAATCTCGCTATGCCTCAGCTTCTCCATCTAAAAGTGAGAAGAAAAATCATAGTCCATATGACATAGAGATGCTGTGACAATTAGTCATGGTAAAACTCACAGAATAATATCTGGCATATGGTAACCACCAAGTAAATATTGATTGCGATTAGGGGCAGGACCAGCACTAGGAAATGCTGCAAAAATTGTAAGCATGAATTAATTTCCTCAGGTGTTTTGGCTGGCTAATGAACTCTTAAGTATTTATCTTATATTTTATGGTTGTAAACATGTAGTTTCAAACAGAATTTTACAGTAAATAAAAAGTAAGTCACAGGATAACAAATGTGCCCGAAGGAAGTGGAAATATCAAGCATGCAGGTGAGAGTGTAAATTGGCAAAAGTACTCCAGTAAACTGGCAATTGCAACAAGGTTAAACATTTCTTTATCCTGTGATAAATATGGAATATTTAATATGGAGTGACACAAGAGATAGGTCATGAACCACTTCTCTTTCTCTGACTCTCTCTTTCTCTCTCATCTGTATTGATTTCTTTATTGTGGCTTTACATAATATCCATGGAACGATAACTTCAAAATGTATATACCTTCAGATCTAACCAACCTCAGATTCAATTATCCACATGCTAATGCAAATTTAGCATGTTTAAGCTGAGTTATTGCTGTTCTTCTCATGCACCCAATTTTGCTCCTTTCAGTCTTGCACATCTTAAATTGGCAACTCCATCCACCCTTTTGCTCAAATGAAAACTTCGCAGTTACTGGTAGGAATAGAGTGACATCAGCAAAATACCAGAGTAGGAGACTCAAGCCTTCTTTCTTCCCATAAACAATAATTGGACAATGATCCATCAACAAAAATAGCTCTAAAATTGCTGGGAGGTAGAGGATTTAGATCAGTGGCAGAGTGCTTTCCTAGCACGTACAAGGCCCTGAGTTTAGTCCCCCCTGCAAAAAAAATGAGGAAAAATAAATGAATAAAAGAGCTCAGGAGCCAGGTGCAGCGGCGCATGCCTGCAATCCCTGTGGCTCTGGAGGCTGAGGCAGGAGGATCAAGAATTCAAAGCCAGGCTCAGCAATTTAACAAGGCTCTAAGCAACTCAGCCAGACCCTGTCTCTAAATAAAATATTAAAAAGGGCTGGGGATGTTGCTCAGTGGTTAAGTGGTCTTGGGTTTAATCCCCGGTACCAAAACAAAACAAAACAACCCCAAAAAACAAAAAAACAAAGAAACGACAGCCACAAAAAAAGAGAAGAACTGCACCAAAAAAGGTAGGAAGGATAGCTTCATTTTTCCTGAATCACCCCACATCTCATGCAGACTCTCCTCACCATGAAGAGGGAATTCTTTTCTCATGAGTTCCCCTAGAAGGGAAAAGAAGAGAGGGATGAACAGCCAACTTCCACAGCATTACAGGGAACTGCCAGCTTCACCCCACCCATCCAGAATGCTGGGGAACTGCCAGCTGAGATGTTTGGAGATAGTTAGGAACAAAGAAAAGGTACAGTCATTAGTATCTGCCACATGGTGGGAGCCACTATTGTTTCCAGTGGCCTGCTCTGCACAGAACTCCAGAGGTTTCCTCTGCTAAGGACCTTTACAGCCCACAGAATGGTGACCATGGAGGGTGGAGAAAGAGAGAAAAAGGTCAAAGAATAGAACCCTCCAGTTATAAATCCTGGAGACCTAATTGTGCACCAGGGTGACTAGTTAATAATGTATTATATACTTGAAACTAACTAAAAGAATATATCAGGTATTCTCACCACACACATACACAAGTGCACACACACACACACAAGGTAACCAGTGAGGTTATGTGTGTGTTAATTCACTTGATTGTGGAAATCATTTCACAATGTATACATATATCAAAATATTGTGTTTTTACCCTAATATATACATATAAGGGTATATAATATTTTACTGCATATCCTAAATATACACAAATTACATCAGTCACACTCAATAAAGCTAGAGGGGGACACATTTAAAAAAATATTCGGAATTACCTTTGACTCTCAATTCCTTCACCCAAAGTTCCAAATCTGTTAGCCAATATTTTCATGTCAAACTTCAAAATAAACCCAGAATCAAATCAATCCTTAGAGCCTCTGCTTCTACAACCTCATCCAAGTCTCCAACAGCTCGTCAGGATTATCATAACTTGCTCCTAATCAATTTTCTGACTCCACATTTGCCCCCACATAGTCCCTTCTAAACAAAACAGACAGAACATTTCATGACAAAATTCAGGAAAGAGTCTTGGTTTTACACCCACATAAATCAAAACAGCAGGCTGCCTGGTGGGGTTAAGCTAATTTCTCCTTTCATATTCGAGCTACATGGCAACTGCATTAGACTGAAAGCACATGAACCAAAGTATAACTCTGGGTATAAACAAAATCTTAGAATATCTGCTAATTACTAATAGAATTCAACAGTGGACACATGCGCACACACACACCCTCACACAGAAAGATGTAATTATGTCTCCAACCTTATTTGAAACATTTGAAATATTTTAAAAAGAGTGTTTAAACAGAAGTCATATACTTAATTAATGAAGATAATTAAATAATTAATGAATGAAAACTTATTCAAGCATTATTAATTGCATTCAACTAATGAACACATAATGTATGATAGCATGATTTTTTAGAAATATGACCTGTTCACATCCCTATATTGTATATTTTCTTAATTTCTAAAGTTGTAATCTCAAATATTACAGAATCACTGATTGGAGCCAAGTATACTGCAGAAGTAGTTCCAGCACTAATGTCCTCTCAAAATATTAAGCACTACATGTTGTAAAAATGTAATCATACCTTCAGAAACAACATCTATAGAGAAGTAAGTTTTTTTATCAATGTAGACAGTATCTTTCTTAATACAGGTAACACAACCAACTAAAACTCTAATTCTGGAGTCCAGTGGTTTAGTGACATCAAAATTATCAGGGATGACATCCACCTATAAGATGAGAAAACAGTTACTTAAAGTATAACAGAAAACTTACAAGGGGAATTTTATGTTTAAAACATTGTCATTCAAGAAATATTTTATTTAATTACTTAATTTATTTTGCAGCACTAGGGATTGAACCCAAGGATGCTCCACTGCTGAATTACATTTCCAACCATTTGTATTTTTAATTTTGAGATAAAGTCTTGATAAGTTTCCCAGTCTGGCCTAGAACTTGCAATCCTCCTGCCTTAGCTTCCCCAGTAGCTAGGATTACATGTGTACCACCACACCCAGCTCAAGAAATGTATTAAATATCTATTGCTCAATACCAGTGAATACATTCACATGACAACCAGATCATAGACATGAGATGATGATAAAAATAACACCATGCTTCATGTATCTATCAAATACACCCCCAAATTTTAATTGCACACCCAATTTTAATGCATCAATAGTGTTAAAAAATACTATCCTTGCTCTCGAGGAATTCACAATTTAATGGGGGGGTGCAAAATTCTAAGGAAGTTGTGACACAGGATATAAAATAAGTCCAAAAATTGCTTTCAGGAATTCCCAGGAGGGAGAAAAATTCAGATTAGGAGAAAATAGGGCATTGCTTAGAGGAAGTCAGATTTGAGTGTGGTTGTGAAAGAACAGTTTCCCTGGCAAATGGGGATGGGGGTGGGGGGCAGAATCAGGGAGATGAAGGAAAACCAAACACAAGTTAGGAAAATATAGAGGAAAACTATAATATTCAAGATCCAGTTCTTAGAGAAGCATAAAATAAAGTTGGAAAAGTAACTTCAAATGAGAAAGGGTTGTAATAAAACCATATCTAATTAGGGCTTACTTTATTTATGATAGAGAGGTATGCAAATATTTTTGCTTATTGGAAGTGTAAGAGTTTTTATATTAAAATTTTTAAATTGCAGAAATAATTCATGCTTATTATAGATAAAATAGAAAAAAAAAACCCAAAAAGATAAGTACAATGCAGCAAGTGATTGCCCATAATATGTAATTCCAATGCTTAAAGAAAACTACTGGTCACTGTTGGCCTCAGGCCGTATTGCTGCTGCCAGTATTCTGCAGTCCCCCAGCTACTTTACAACCCAGATTGTTAGCCTATGAACCTTCTCATCAGCAATTGGCCTGATCATTGTTAGCCCACAAAATTCCACTAATTACGAGAAGCTCCCGGCCATTTTCCTCTCTCTCCCCCAGCCCTGAGAGCCGACACTCTGGTCATCTGCCTCTCTCTCACTCACTCTCACTCTCTCACAATTTCTTATTCACTCTCTCTCACCCTGCGGGCAGACACTCTGCCTGTCTGCTTAATAAAATCTCTAGCATGAGTTCCCGAATCTGGAGTGGTTTTCTGGGTGCTTTCATTGGTGCCATGACTCGGATGGGCTCTTCCACTGCCCATATGATTAGGTGAGTGGAACCCCATCTGATGCCCCAGAACCCTGGACACTGGTCTCACCTTCCATTCGCCTGGACGCTCTCCTCCACAGCCACCACCAGCTTCAGATGGGTGAGTTTTCCCCTAAGTCGACTTAAACACTCCTCTGCTGACCTGAGACGCGACCATTGATCATTCGGCACCCTCAAGGCAGCTGAGGAGTGGGGGATCCCCCAGCCACGACTTTTACAGCTATGGCTGGTCCCCTTGCTTGACCTTATCTGATGGGTGGGTTCTTGATTTTTATGGTGGAGATTCTCTCAGGGTTGAGGCTCCTCTTCTCTCTCTCTCTCTCTCTCTCTCTCTCAAATCCTGACGTCAGGTCCTCAACTCTTGGCTTTTGCCTGGCACACACTGATGGTCGGGTGATGACCCCCGTCACTGTGCTGCCTTCTCGTTTCCAGCCAAACTAGTCTGTGACCTCAGGACATGTTGGACACTGACTTGGCTGTATCAGTCTCCACTATGGGATCTGGGTTCTCCATTCTGGCAGATTCAATCCCCAGCCTAGAGGGTCTTATTTGCTTGCGTCATGATATTTGGCCACCGTATCCTTTAGATAATCAACCCAAAATGTCCATGTAATGGCATACAACTTCTGTGAGTGAGCAGGCAAGTGGAAAGAGATTTTTTTTTTATCTTCAAGCTCTCTCTTTCTTGTGCACTCAACCTGATCTTTGCTCTTTCTGCAAACCCAAACACCGCCTTTTGGCTCACTTTCTCTCTCTCTATCTCTCTATCCCTTCCTCCTCTCCCTCCCTCTCTCTGCTCCCCCAGATCAGAACACCCCAAAACTGCACATGGGCTTGCAGCGCCTCACCCACACAGTCTTCCCAGTTTCCAGCTTTAGGCGCTCAGAGCACCGACATGGCTTTTAGCCCACAAGCCGTGCCTACTGGAGCAAGCCACTCGGGTCCGTGTCGTGTCCCCCCCCCTCCCGCTTCCCTGGCTTGGGCCTCTCTGCACCATGGGCGTTGCACACCCAGGATGCCACAGAGTCCCAGTTCCCTGCTGCTGCTTGTCCTTGCCTCACACTGCTGCCTTGGCTCAGTGCGCGGGCTCTTCCAATTCGGTCAGCCCAACATCTCCTACAAACTCAGCAGTTGCAAACCCACCCCAGCCAACCTGCAGTTGTGTCATGTCATCGAGTACCAGAACATGCGGCTGCCCAACCTGCTGGGCCACAAGACCATGAAGGAGGTGCTGCAGCAGGTGGGTGCCTGGATCCTGCTGGTCAGGAAGCAGTGCCACCCGGACACCAAGAAGTTCCTGTGCTTGCTTTTCACTCCTGTCTGCCTCCACGACCTAGATGAGACCACCCAACTGTGCCACCCACTCTGTGTGCAGGTGAAGGACTGCTGCACTCTGGTGATGTCTGCCTTCAGCTTCCCCTGGCCGAATGCTCGAGTGCGATCATTTCCCACAGGACAACGACCTCTGAGTTCCCCTCTCGAGTAGCGACCACCTCCTGCCGACCACTGAGAAAGCTCCAAAGGAATGAGACTCTGCACCCCTAACCAGCAGGAAGAAGCCTCAGAAGAAAGACCATCATCCCACCCCCTGTATCTATAAAAACAAAAAGGGAGGAATGTTGGCATCAGGCCATTTTGCCGCTGCCAGTATTCTGTCCCCCCCATACCACTTTACAACCCAGATCATTAGCCGGTGAACCTCCTTCTCGGCAATTGGCCTGATCTTCATTAGCCCGTGAAATTCAACTACTTAAGAGAAACTCCCTGGCCATTTTCTCTCTCTCCCAGCCCTGAGAGAGGACACTCTGGTTGTCTGCCTCTCTCTCTCTCTCACTCACTCACTCTCACTCTCTCACTTTTTCTCATTCACTCTCTCTCGCTCTCACCCTGCAGGCAGACACTGCCTGTCTGCTTAATAAAATCTCTTGTGTGAGATTTTGTCTCACCCATGTCTGAAGTGGTGCTTTTCTGGGTGCTTTCAGTCACATTTTAGTATTTACCCTAGCTCCAGATTTTTTTCTATGCAAACATATACATGCCTCACTTTAAAATAAAAACTTAACATTGCATAGAGTGCTAAAATAACATGTAATAATCACAAACAGTTTTGGGGGGTCCTGGGAATTGAATCCAGGGATACTTTACCACAAAGCTACATCTTTGGTCCTTTTTATTTTCTACTCTGAGAGAAAGTTCAGCTAAGTTTCCCAGACTGGTCTTGAAATCATAATCCTCCTACTTTAGCCTCCCAAGTCACTGGGATTACAAGAATGCACCACCATGCCCAGTCTTATTGTAAACATTTTTATAGAACTTGAGGTTATTGGAAAGAAAAAAAGGCATCTTGAAGAGTGGGTGAACCATAATTTATTGATCTAATTTCACATTGGACATTTAACTTGTATCATAATACACTGACTACTAGCCTGATTTATTTCTGTACAATAAATTCTAAAGAGTAATATTTCTTGTTCAGAGGTTTCTGGTGGAAACAAACAATTGAGTTGTAAATTATTTTTGTGCTTTTAAAATAATAAAATTAATTGGTATTCATTTCTTAATTGGTATCTTTCTAGTTGCCCATAACAATCTCAAGATCTTTTGGCCCAGATTCATTTTCATTGAGGAATAAATTACCAGGCCCCTCTCTGTCTACCTACCACCATTCTGTCAGTACCCAAGAGGACAGTCCACTACATCTTCTCATCACTCTGTGCTCCAATTCCAATCTAGCTCACAGTCTTACCACACACTAAACTTTCCTCCAAGTTTCACGTCAAACTCCCCCTATCCAAATTATGTTTCTTTTTCTTTAACCCAATAAGGAGTGTGGACCGATTCAAATGCTCGTGAATATGAAAGAGGTGGCTTTTTCATATAACAAGGATGTTATGGTTTGGATCTAAAAATGTCCCTCAAAGAACTCATGTGTTAGGAAATGTAGGAATGTTCAGAAATGCAAATGATTAGATTATGAGAGCTTTCATCTGTGCTTCCCAGATGCCAGGAGCTGAGCAGTTTTCCTCTGCCGGACCCTTCCACCATGATGTTCTCCCTTGCCTCAGGCCCAGAACAATAGAGTCAGCCAGCCATGGACTGAAAATCAGAAACTGACTCAAAACAAACTGTTACATGTTACATTCCTTTCATTTTACATTCTGGCAAAGAAGTTACCTACATTTTATCCATGTCTTGATATTTTCTGAGAGGCAGAATTTAAAGGTAATGGGTTAATTAATTGATCAAGGCAGCACAACATTCAGGCAGTCTCATTATTATTGTTGGCAGCTTTTAGCCATGTTTACTATGAGAATTAGGAGCATAAAGTAGAATTGAAGGCTTTTAAAAACTTGCAGTTTGGCCAAAGAGGAAGTACATGTAAAATTGGGGCCAAGGAAGGTATTATTGTTGATGATATTACCACCACTAAAGAGAAGCTAAGTACTTTGCATAGAGACACTAGGAAAGATGCCTTGAGGTCTTCTAAAAAATTAGCAAGATCACACAAACTACAGTTTCAAGGGTATAGAAGTGAAAACTTATCTCAGAAACTAGGAGCATCTTACTCACACGGGATGCCTAGAAAGTTGCTTCCCCTGGATTCCTTTCACTGTGCTTAAGTGGCCAGGCACTCAGGAACTGCTGCAACCTTGGTTCTAGGGACCAGGCTACTGCTCAAGGTGGCAACAGACCTGTGGGGCTGGTTCAGCCAGAATGCTGGATGCTGGAGTTAGAGGTTTACAGAGGCTTCCACTGAGATTTAAAGAAACACCTAGGAGGTCAGACAAAGTGTAGCAGGGTTGCAATCCTTGCAGGCAGCCTGTGAGAGTGTGATGGATGAAGCTGTGAGAATGAATCCAAAGCTGGAAAGGAGACACCAGGAATTAAGAGAGACCAAGAAAGTGGAATGTCTGCTGAGGAAACCTACAGGAAGCAAGCAGAGCCAGGTCAAGAAAAGGTCATGTGGGGTGCAACTGGCAACACCATAGGGGCAGGGCTTTAAAAGTCCTTTGGCAGTCACATGCTGTCATGTGTCCTGGATGATAAATTCCATATGTGGAGCTACAGCATTTGTTTGCCCACCTGGGTTTCAGTCTTATTTTGGTAACATCCCTTCTTTCTATGCCCCTATTCCTCTCTTTCAGAATGGGAAAGTTTCTGTTTGTTGGATGTATGTGACTTGCTTTTCAGTTTTTACAAGGGCTCACTGCTCTGTGTTTGCCTTGAGTCTTGGAGGAAACTAAATTTGAGCAATGTGGAATTATTAAGGCTATGGGGACTCTTGGAGATGGACTAAATGCATTTTGCATTGTGAGATGAATATGAACTTTGGGGGTCCAGAGGCAGAATATTATGGTTTAGATCTAAAGAAAATGTCCCCCCAAAGCTCATGTGTTAGTCAATGTAGCAATGTTCAGAAGTGAAATGAATAGATTATGAGAGCTATAATTTAACAAATCCATCCTAGTTTGAATGAACTGACTGGCTGATAACTAGGCAGGTGGGTGTGGCTGGAGGAAGTAGGTCACTGGGGGCATGGCCTGGGCTTTATCTGTCCATGACACCTTCTTCTCTCTTATTCTGCTTCCTGGCTGCCATAAACTGAGAAACTTTCTACCACCATGTGCCTTTGCCATGGTGTTCTGCTTCACCTCAGAATCAAAAATGGAGTCAGATGACCATGGACTTAACCTCTGAAACTTCCTCCTCTGAATTGTATTTAGGTGTTTTGGCCACAGCAACAAGAAGTTCACACAAGGGTCAAAGTGGACTATCCAGTTTATAATAAGGGACAATTGGGTAGCAATGAGCAAAACAAGATATGAATCCTTCTTTCAGTTTGGACACAACAATCAAATCCAGACTTGCTGAATGTTTACATGTCAATAGATAAAAATCATAGGAAAAAGTAAGAGAATACTTGGAGAATTATGAATTTGAGTATGCCTTCCTAAGGATTTTTACTGAACCCAAAAGCCACATGAAGAAGGTGGAGATATTAATGGTATATAAAAAATGAACACTATAGGGCTGGGATTGTAGCTCAGTGGTCGAGCACTGGCCTAGCACATGTGAGGATCTGGGTTTGATTCTCAGCACCACATATAAGTAAATAAAACTGTTCATTTAAAAAAAATGAACACTGTAAAAGTCAAAAGATGGTACTGTTAAAAGAATTGCAAAACCTTCATATCCTAATTTTCATAATTAACTTTTTCTTTTTTTAAAAAACACATATATATAAATTTGTAGGTGGACACAATACCTTTAATTTTATTTTTATGTGCTGCTGAGGATCAAACCCAAGGCCTCACACGTGCTAGGTGAGCGCTCTACCACTGCGCCACAGTCCTAGTCCCTTAACTTTAATTTTCTTGACCTACAAATATATGTGATGTCCCTAATATATAAATTGTTCTAAGAAAATAAAAGTTGCTGTAGTCTCATAAGACTTAGAGAAATTCCCAAAAAATTATGAGACTGCATTTCATTTTTAAGAGTAGTAAAGACTTCAGGTTGATTATATTTTCATCCTTGCCAATACTGACAAACAGGTCATCTTACAGCCTGCTGGTGGTAGTGTCAATTAGTACAATAAAGCAAAAAGATGATTGATAATATCCATCAAAATGGTAAATATCTGAACTGTGGTGATAGTTACACATCTCTGTAAATCTACAAATAAGTCATTGAATTGGACTCTTAAAATGGGAGAATTTATGGTATCTAAATTATCCCTCATTAAAGCTATTTCGTAAAAGTTTAAAATATTTATCATTTGAGACAGTGATTCTACTTATATGAATTCATACTACAGAAAATGATTTTGGGGGGACGGTTTTGGTTAGGGGTTTTTGTTTGTTTAGTTTTGCTATTTTTTTTAATATGCTGGGGATCAAACCCAGAACATTGTGCATACTAGACAAGCATTCTGCCACTGAGTTATAGCCCCAGAAAATGTTTTTTTTATCTAAAAAAAGGTCACATTACAGAGTACAGTTCACATTACAGAGTTGGGATTAAAAAAGTCATCAGATAGTACACAGTCTAAGAATTACCATTATGAACTATATTGCTTAAATACTAAAGAACAGATCAACTCTTTGTACATATTAAAGGTAGAAATCAGAGCCGGGTGCGGTGGCGCACGCCTGTAATCCAAGGGACTTGGGAGGCTGAGTCAGGAGGATCACGAGTTCAAAGCCAGCCTCAGCAACTTAGCGAGGCCCTAAGCAACTCAGTGAGACCCTGTCTCTAAATAAAAATACAAAATAGGGCTGGGGATGTGGCTCAGTGGCCGAGTGTCCCTGAGTTCAATCCCTGGTTCCAAAATAAATAAATAAATAAATAAATAAATAAATAAAGGTAGAAATCAGGGTTGGGTACAGGGGGTACACACCTGTAGTCCCAGCTAGTCTGTGATGAGAGGATAGCTTGAGCCCAGGAGTTCAAGACAAATCTGGGAAATATAGTGAGAACTTGTCTCAAAAATTATAAAATATAAGAAGTGCCAAAGCAGATATGGCAGAGTCAGTAGGGAGGCTATAACCAGATCCTGTCCTAAGCTAACAAATAAAAAACAAAACCCAGAAATCACTACAAATATTAGAACAGAAGAACCTACAACTTCAGAGGAGTGAGATTTCAAATTCCACTCTACATCCACTGTACAGGTCACATTACAGAGTTGGGATTAAAAAAGAAAGTGCCAGATGTAGTGGCACATGCCATTAATCTCAGTGACTCAGAAGGCTGAGGCAGGAGGATAGTAAGTTTGAGGCCAGCCTCAGCAAACTTAGCAAGGCCCTAAGCAACTTAGCAGGATCCTGTCTTAAAATAAAGTATTCGAAGGGATGTGGGTGCTCAGTGGTACAGCACTTGCTTAATGTGTGCAAGGCCCTGAGTTCAATTCCCAGCACTATTGAAAAGAAAAGGTGGGGGGGAATGGGGATGTGGCCCAGTGATTAAGCACCTGGGGTTCAATTCCTGGTACCAAAGAAAGAAAAAAGCAGGATTGGAAGCCCACTAGAAGCTGGGTGTGGTGGCACATGCCTGTAATCCTAGGGGCTTGGGAGGTTGAGGCAGGAGGATCCAAGTTCAAAACTAGCCTCGACATTTTAGTGAGGCTGTAAACAACTTAGTGAGACCCTGTTTCAAAATAAAAAATAAAAAGGGCTGGGGATGTGGCTCAGTGTTTAATTATCCCTGGGTTCAATCACTGGTAAAGGAAGGAAGGAAGGAAGGAAGGAAGGAAGGAAGGAAGGAAGGAAGGAAGGAAGG
>JAJEJO010053787.1:118542-144526 GCA_020662805.1 Glaucomys volans
AGGAAGGAAGGAAGGAAGGAAGGAAGGAAGGAAGGAAGGAAGGAAGGGAGGGAAGAAGGAATGAAGGAATGAAGGAAGGAGGGAAGGAAGGAAGGAAGCCCACGAGAAAAGAGACCATCCCCAAACTCATGCAAATCTTACTTTGATTGCTTTCAATTCATCAGATGTTTTCTCTTCTTCTATAACTGCAGTAACTTTCTGTCCAATTTTCAGAGGCACATTTTCAGTCACTATATCATTACTGAAGTAGATGGACTCATCAATCAAGCCATAATCATCACATAAACTTGTCACAACTCCCTGCACAGTTTTCAATTTTGTGTCACCTATGCGATGGGTAAACAACAGGTTCTATTAATTAATTTCAATAGCAAACACCCATTACAAAAGAGCCCTATCAGAGAAAGATATAATGGACAATCACCTACTTCTAGAAACATAATGGCTGGGATTTGAGATACTGATGACACAGACCTAGAGTATAATGGTGACCTGTGCAAGCATTTGGAGGTAGGGGGCCAAGTTCAAATCCTGGATGCCTTCTTTCTCTGTACAGCACAGTGACAGTGTCCTCCCACCACAGGCAATAGAGGGCCATGATTAGGACTATACTGTCCAGATCCAGATTGTCTGGTTTTCACTCACAGCTCCCACACTGACCAACTTGGTAGCCCTGGACACAGTTCTTAGTCTCTTGGACCCTAATGTGTCAGTCAAACAAGAACAATCACAATGTTTACCTGATTTCTGTTGTAAGCATTAATTGACACATACATGTCATCTGCTTAGAACTGTGAGTACCTTGCACATGTTAGAGTGCAAATGTTGTTGTCATCATGTCTGTGCATGGAGAACCTTAAATGACCATTATTATATAACTTTATTATATATTATTACATAATCTAACTTTATTAATATATAATTTAGTCAATATTAATATATAACTTTATTATACATTATTATATAACTTTGTTTTATAACTTTTTATTACTATGTGTTATTAAAGAAAATTATCATTTTCATAAACATAATGAGAAGCAACATATCCAGATTTTTAAACATCTCACCAGAGCACTAAAATATATCAGGAATTAAGTCTAGTTGGAAAGTGCCACTGAATCACCAGGGGGTTTGTTTTTTCTGAACAAGCATAGCTGGTAAGTGTTATTTTGGGATCTGACCTGGGACAATTTTCCTGTAGCATTGGAACTCTGAATCACAATGCCACAGCTGCTGACCCAATGACTTGGGTGGATAGAAAGAAAGGCTGGGAAAATTTTTGATCATACTAGATTACGAAAATAAAAGCCAAGAAAATCCAGCAATCTGGAAAGAAAAACAGATTAAATGTGTTACATCATATCCCAGAATAAAGATGAAGGACAAAGAAGACAACTGTTACTCAGGCACATGAAAAACTTGTCAGACTCTTCTGCTGGTCCCTGTTGATAAAAGTAGAGGTAATAATGGATGCTGCAGTAAGTGATGTCATCTAAGCCCTGCCCAGAAAACACTGCAGGGGTGGGGAGTCTCTTCCACCACCCTCCCAAGACACTGAATTTGCTCTTATGGAAGCATCATAAGGGTGGAGCACGGGACGAGAGATGTGTCTGGATCTGAGTGTGTGGTGTGGATTCTGCTGGGCTGCACGGTAACTGCGTGCCTGCGCTTTCCTGTTTGCATCCCTAACTGACCTGTAGATGGACATGGCAATACTAGGACTTCTTTCATGGGGGATTTGAGGTATTAATGACATGCAGCCCTTAAAGTCCATGCAAACCCTGGATACAAATTAGAATCAATACAATTCAGAGTAGAATTGTATTCTACTGCCATCCATACAGAGAACTTTCCCATGTTTGATTGGACTTGCATTCACCACACACCACACCTGGACCATTGTTCCCCACCTCCCAGAGTGTCCACTTGGGGCCAGAGATGGGGCAGGAGCTTAGGATTCAAAGTGATCAAGTTAAATGCAGCTCCTGTGCTCACACGTGTGACTGAAAAGGCTTGCCCACTTGGCTTCAAATTCTTGGTGTGGACAGGAAGCCAAATTCACCCTCGAATCAGGGCAGTTCATTCCGGGAAGTGTAAAAAGGTTACACATCAAGGGAAATGCGGGGACGGGGCAGCCAGAGATTCTTCTCCATGACTTCTCAGTGTTGATCCAAACACTTTCCCGCTTTGGATCAACAGGAGAGTTAAAGGCATTAGTCAATATTGGCCCAACTATTGGGGCCTTAGGGACATTTCCACCCCACGCACTTATAAGGTTACGCATCCCTGGTCCTGTGAGTCCCCATGGTTCCCAATCAGGAGTGATAAAACCCTTCTGAGGAGACTTCTCACATGGAGGACAAGGGGACTCAAAACGAACTACCTTGTGGGAGCCCCAGATGTCTGTTAGGGTCTTCCCTCCTCTGAAAGAAGGCCAAAAACCTTCTCAGAATCCTGAGCATGGTGCTGTCTGTCACCTCAGGACTGAACGCCGCCCTCGTCACACAGACCAAGCACCAGGCCTTCTCTCTGGGCACACCCTAAGGTCACCCAGCAACTCCTCAGGGACCCCTCTGTTTCTCTTCCTCAGACTCTGTGCGATGGGATCACCAAACCGTTAGGATGGCCAGGGAGGGCCAGGGATATGGCGCCCGTACTGACGCTCCTAAGTGTGCCTTAGCCTCGTTTGCTGAGAGGATTCGTTAAGGGTCCACCTCTTTCCACCTTCCAGCCAATGGAAATGCAGCTAGTGATCACGTGCACATCTATGACCACTAAGAAGTGGTGGGTGGGGGGAAGTCATAGCTCCACCCATCCAAGCTGTGGGTCCAATAGGAAGGTTTCCGGAGTGTGCTCTGGATGCAGGGGATATGTTCCTTGAGGTTCCCTGGGAGGACCAGAGGTCCAGCTTCGGAGTTGTTGCAGAAACTTTTCCCCAGGCTGTCCAAAGAAAAAATCCAAAATGATGCTTAATGTAAGGACTGGTGATCAGTAATTACTCTTCACCAGGGGTCCAGTGGGTATATGAACCATTTTAGGGTTGCTTCATGCCTGCCTACTATGCTAGAACTCCCTTGATGAGCTTAGTAGTGATTAATCATAGAATTCTTTGGTGATCATTACCACCACTTATTTATTGCTCATCTAATGATGCCAGTTGCTCAACCATATGTCTTAGATTTATTCATTCACTTAGTATTTGTTGAGCACTGACCATGAGCCAGAGACTGCTCTGGGCACTTGGAATTAATCATCAAATAAAATAGACAATTATCTTGGCCCTGTGGTGGTAATTTCTCACAGCAGAAGGGTAAAGGAGAAAAATGAAAGAAACTGGTCTTGGTGTTGCAGGCCTGTTTTTGGCCTGTAATTCCAGCCACTCAGGAGGCTAAGGAAGGAGAATTACAAGTTTTGAGGAAAGCCTTGGAAACTTTGCAAAGCCTTATCTCAAAATAAAAAGGGCTGGAGATGCAGCTCAGTGGCAAAGCACCCCTGGATTCAATCTCCAGTACCATACAAACACACACACAAATCAAAAGAAACAAATCAAAACAAAAATAGTAAAACACTTGATATTCTGAAAGGTAATAAATGAAATGAGAAAATATTGCAGGGTGAGAGCATTCCAGAGGGGCTGGGGCGGAGGGTTGGATTTCATTTTAAAAGATACTGGTCAGGATAGGCATCATTAGAAAGCAACAGGTAAGCAACACCTTGAAAAATGTCCTGGCTTTAGTCAGGCACCCATTTGGAGAAGTTCTCTAGACAGAGGGAACAGCCTGTGGAGAGATTGTGAGGTAAGGCTGTACCTGATGTGTTCATGGAAAAGCTGTGTTTGGAGCAGAGGAAATCAGAGCTAGAATACTGGGAAATATAGAGTAGCTTTTCCTGTGCAAGATGTGAGAAGTCCCTGAAGGGTTTGGAGCCTCAGGGGGATCCCTCTGCCTTCTTCGTTGTGAATAGGCACTTGGGGGTCAAAGCATGGAACAATAAGCTATTAGGAAGGCACTGGATGTGTTCAACCCTAGGGCCGCAAAGGCAAAAGTAACTGATATTCAATCCTAAAGAAAGAACTTGGAGGATTCAATGGAGAGAGTTTGGACATTTTATTTATCCATGTGTTCCTTGGCAGCAGTAGGCAGGAACAAAATGGAGGGCTTCACCACACCTACAAGCAGGGACATATATAGGAAGTGGATAGCTTCCCCTCTCTTTTTCCTTTGTTATCACATTTCTCTTCCTGGATGCTGTGTTCCCTTGAAATTTGCTCCACCAGATTAATTAGTCCATTATCTTTAAATTCAGTCTCACAGAAAGTCTCAAGACATGGGTAAAATGTAGACAAGCTCTTTGCCAGGATATAACAAAAATGATCTCTGGTCTAATTCCCTACAAAGTCCTCATTCCCCACTGAAACCTCTTGAGCCCAGTCTTTACTGTTCATATTCCTATTCATATCCTCGTCTGAGCTCCAACCAGAATTGCCCAGTAAGCTCTGCTACAACATTCTAAAGCTTTTCCAACTTGCATCTCTAAACTTTTCAAAATTCCTGAAAAAATCAACTTCAAAGGCTTCCGAATCACATGGCCAGGTATGTCACAGCAATCACCCAACTTCTTGGTACCAGTTTCTGTGTTAGGTATTTTGGTCACAGTGACAAAATGTTGGGGATGAAATACCTGAAAACTTAGAGCAAATGTTTATCTTGGACTCATGGTTTCAAAGGTTCAGTCTATGGGAGGATCCACTCCATTGCTCTGGGCCTGAAGTGAGGAAGAACATTGTGATAGAGAAAAGCTGCACAGCTCATGGCACCTAGAAAGAATATATATAAAGGGGGGAATGTGCATGCTAGGAGTCAGGGAGAAGACATATAATTCCTGAGGACATGCCTCCAGTGACCTACTTCCTTCAGCCATGCCCCACCTGCCTATAGTTATCACCCAATAGTCCATTCAAATTGTTGATTCATCAAATGGATTAATCCACCAATGAGGGTACAGCTCTCATCATTGCTTAATCCACCTCCAAACTTTCCTGCAATGTGGATCATGCTTTCAAAGCATGAGCTTTATTTCGGGGGACAGTTGTAGATCTAAACCATAGCAAAGGTCATTTACAAAGGGTGGGAACTGTCCATATTAATGTTGTGCATTTGTAACAAATCCCACTCAGATCACATTTCTAGGTACAAATTGCAGTGAGAAAATACCTTGTGTCCATGTTTCTCCAAATTCCCATGTGGAAACACCAGCAAACTTCAATCTAATGCATATCCAGAACTCAGAAGAAAGCTCTCTGCACTTTGGGTAAGTTGTTGTGGCAAGCCCCAAGAAGGTGACAAGAGAAACAGTCACACAACAATTCTATGCCCAATCAGCTAGCAGAACTTCCCCATTGACATCCACTGAACTAATTCATACTGCAAGTCCCTAGCACGCCTCAAAATCAGGAGGGCTCCATGCCTAGGGACAGGCTTCAGGACATTCTGAAAGTGGGCTCATGACCTATGTCCTGGCCCCTTTCCATAAGTGACCCTGAGGTAGGCCTTGAGCAGATTCCCCAGTGGGCCACTTATGGAAGGAGCTCACAGGGAACATGGGAGTGTGGAACAGGTGCCATGGTCTTTGAGAGGGCTGAGAGAGCAGAAAGGCCACCCCAGCCCCAAGGAAGTAGTCTGGGGTAAGGGTGGAGTGGCTACTTCTGGGGCAAAGGTGAACCAGAAGGACCTGACCCCCAGACCAGGGGAGCTGCAACATGGCCTGCCGGGTCCCAGAGACCAGTCTCCAAAGGCCCCTTTTTTTCAAATCATGGTATTAAAAAGAAACGTCAGGGCGCAAGCAACAAGGAGCCCAGTGGGTTCATGGGCACTACTGGAAGGTCATGCCTTTGGGATTCCAAAGGTGTGCCCATGGCGATTTCCCAAAGGCCTTTCCGGATGACCCTAGCCAATCTGCGCACTTGTGAAAGTGATCTCTCTGCAGATGTGGCCCCAGCGCTGTGTGGCCTCAGGCTCTGAGTCCTGCTTCCCCGGGCGCCAGGCTTTTGCTCGGTGCAAGGGCAGAGCGCAGAGGGCAGAGAGCCAGTCCGGGAGCTCAAAGGCTGGCTGGGGATGCGGCTCCTTCCCCGCTGGAGCAGGATTGTCGCTGCTCCCTCCGCGCCCGGCTCCCTGTGTGGCTCTGGGTGCAGCGGTGCAGCGGCGGGAGCCCGGATCGCAGTTCCTGCCCATGATTCAAGCCGCACACTCATCCCTCTCCCTTTCCTGCTGTCTCCCTTGCTGGGGTGGTTCGCAGTGACAGCAGCTCCCTTGCTCACGCACACATGCGACCTGGGAATGACTGCAGTTTCTCGCTGGGTTCGCTTTTCCCAGATGTCAAATTTGATAAATGTCAGACCATCCTGGGAATGGCAGCAAAATGGTCAAAGCCGCAGCTCTCCCTTCCTGTGCCCCAAGGCCTGTGGTCTTTCCGCTCCTCCCCTATCAAACCCGGTGGCGCAGCAAGGACCAGGTGACCCGCTCTCTGGCTGAAGCCCTAGCTACACCTCCCGAGGGCTTTCAGGTGCAGTTCAAGGGAATCGCCAGTAGATGGCGGTATTCTCGCCGGCGCAGGACACGTGGGCCGAGTAAGGCGCATGTCACCGACCGCCTAGGAAGAAATGAACTTTCTGTGAATGAATAAACCATCAGGCTGGGACACACAGGTTTTCAAAACGGAGCCCACGTGCAAGACCTTAAGCAAATCACCTGGGAGGCGGCTGTGTGCGTTTGACTTCTACACACGCCACAACAGTGATTCGAAAATACAGTTGGGGAGCAGAACACCCCCGGGAAGCCACCAGGGTGTTTTCACACCAGTAAATACGGGGAGACGTCGACCTAGGTTTTAAACTAGGCGCCGTGCAGTGCGAGGAGGTTCTGGAGGGCGAAATCAGCTGGGTGTGAATCCTGGCTCTTCAGGTTATGAGCTGGGCGACTTTGGTCAGGTGCCTCACACTCTCTGGGCTTCCCTTCCTTCATCTGAGAAAGGGTTACTAATTCAGGGTTCTGTGAGGAACCAATGGAATACTGCACACAGGCAAATAAACACTTAGCTCGTTGCCGGTGTTAGATTGTCAGGGCTGTGGTAAGAAGTCACTGCAAACCAGGTGACCTAAGCAATGGAAGTGGATTCTCGGAGGACTGGAAGCTGAAGGTCTGAAATGGGTGTCTGCAGGCTGAACCCATGGAAGGCTCTAGGAGGGGATCCTTCCTGGCCTCTTCGGGTTGCTGGTGTTGGCCTGCAATCCTCAGAACGGTCATCGGGAGGACTTCTCCCTCCCCACACCCCATGTGTCCCTGTCATTTTGCTCTTCTTCAAAGGACATCAGTCATATTGGATTTAGGGCCCCCCTGATCCAGCCTGACCTCATTTTTACCTTAACTAATGACATTTACAAAGACCTGATTTCCAGTAGGCGATATGCTCAGGTACCAGGTGGACGTGGGTTTTTGGGGACACCCTATTAAGCCCAGTGCAGCTCCTGACCCATTGAGGCAGTCAACACATGAGTGCTAGTCTTCCTTAGCTATTCACTTTATTCATAGCTGTTCACACGAGTGTTGAGTGACAGGTCATGGAAGGGCAGTGCTGTGGCCATGCTCAAGGGCACAAATGTTATCATCACACGCAGCAGCTCTGCCACTTAACCTCTCTGAGCCTTGAACTCATGACTGAAGCAACTAGAATATCTGCCACCCTCCTGCAGGCTGCTGAGAGATTAAATGAGGCTGTCCTTGGGGAGGGCTGGAGAAAGGGAGGCTGCTGTGGTCATACGCAAAGCAAAAGGGCCACCCTGGTGCTCTTGTTCTTGGGGACAACTAACACTGGGTCCCCTTGTCTGCACCTTCTATTTCCCACCTGCTACACTAAGATGTTGACACTGAACCTGCAAGAAAAAGCCAGAAAATAAAGAAACATGAAATAGGAGAAATTCTACCCACCAACATTTTTTTTCTGGTTTTGAAAAAGAGCTATTATGGCTCTTGATGATTGTACTGCAGATCACATCAACAGCCAGCCTCCCTGCTGTCTCCATTCTGTCTCTGCTGTGTCCTGCAGTGCCTGAACCTTTGGCTTCCTTCATCCACCTGAGCAAGCCACAGAGCTGGGCCTCCTTACAAGTCCCTTTGGAGGAAAACTTAAGAAGAGTTCAGCCAGGCTCCTGCCCCACTCCATTCCTTCCTGTGACTTGGCCTTTCACCCTGCAGGGAGAAGCAGGCCTTGGAATGCTTTGTGCTGTTTCCTTCCTGTCCCTGCTTCCTGACAACTCCAATAATTGGGCCCATTTATTCTCCACTTGTATGTTTAGCCCAGCCAGTGAGGTTCTGGGGCCGGGCTTGTTTGCAGTGGGAAGAATTCTGAGTCCCTGCATTTTAGAACCCAAAGATAATCTCCATGCTTTGTTTCTGCGTTGAATTTACAAAGTGGTGGTACTTGTTGATGTGGGGTAGTGGGCACATGAAAGTTTGTTAGACTTTCTTTTGACTATGTCATATGATTGAAGATTTTTGTAATAAACAAGGTTAGCTCTCCTGGTTCATAGATGGCTCTTTCTTGTTGTCTTCACATATGAGAGAGAGAGAGAGAGAGAGAGAGAGAGAGAGAGAGAGAGAGAGAACTCTCACATGTCTCTTATGATGAAGCCAATAATCTCATTAATGAAGGGTCCATTCTCATGATACTACTACCTGCCAAAGTCCCCAACTACTAAGACCATGACATTGGGGATTGGAATATCAGCATATAAATTTGGGGGAGATATAAACATTCAGACTTTAGCACTCGCCTAACACCAAGATTCTCAAGAATGAGGGTCACACCTTGTCCCCAGTACTTTCTCCCCAGCCCCAACATATTCCTCACCCTAGTTGTTGCTAGAAACTATTTTTTGATGAGTCTGACAGACCGATGAGGAAAGATCAAGGAGGATAGACACATGGCATTGGGAAGTTCCAAGGCTGGCTGGAGTTCAAGACTGGGATTCCAGTTTTTGTTAAGGACTAGGATGAACAATATGGAGACTGCTATCTGTTTCTCCTGCTCCTTGGTCCTTCCCATAAACCAGAATTTCAGATGTTCCTATTAGGTTTTAACACAGAAAATGGAGAGCAATTTGGGACATAGGCTGCTTAGACTTGTTTGTGTCCCTTGATTTCTATGTAAGTTTATTAGAATAACTTGGATGTGCCTACAGGAAACTCTATAGACCCTGGGTAGCTGAGGAACAATGATTTCTTAAAAAGAATAATTTCTCCAAACTCTGTAAATTATGTGGGGCCACTAGTATCCCTGGGTAGGTTTGAGGAATATGTTATATTCTGGAAAAAATTATTTCCTCGCCAGTGGTCACTTCACAACAACTACCAGGAATGAATGACTTCTTTTGGTTCCTATAAATCCTAAAAAAGAGTTATGAAAACTGACTTCATTGTTGCAAAGGCCCTTAAATGTCTTGGGTTAAGGGTATCAATTCTGAACTGGGACCTTTGTAGGGAAAGAGGCATGCCAAGAAGGACAAGGGTCAAGAGTGTGGAAATAGGATTAGTTCAGCCTTTTGTTCTGGGCCTAAACCTGGCTGAAATCAAGTTGTTGGCCATGGCTGCAATTTTCATCTGTGACTTAAACTCCTTTTCATTTTTTAAATATTTTGTTCTTTTTAGTTGGACATAACAGTAGAGTGTATTTTGATATACCATACATACATGGAGTATAACTTCCCATTCTTGTGGTTGTACATTATGTGGAGTTATACTGATTGAGTATTCACATATAAACATAGGAAAGTTATGCTGGATTCATTCCACTGTCTTTCCTATTCCCATCTCCCACCCTTCCCTTAATTCCCCTTTGTCTAATTCAATGAATTTCTCTTCTTCCCTGAACTACCCTCATCCTTATTGTGGGTAAGTATCCACATATCAGAGAGAACATCCGATCTTTGGTTTTTTGGATTGGTTTATTTCACTAAGCCTGATAGTCCCAAATCCATCCATTTACTGGCAAATGTCGTAAAGCCATTTTCGATGGCTGAGTAATATTCCATTGTGTATATATTTCACATTTTCTTTATCCATTCATCTGTTGAAGGGCACCTATGTTGGTTCCATAGCTTAGCTATTGTGACTTGAGCTGCTAAAAACATTGATGTGGCTGTGTCACTGTAGTATGCTGACTTTAAGTCCTTTGGGTGTATACCAAAGAGTGGGATAGCTGGGTCAAATGGTGGGTCCATTCCAAGTTTTCTGAGGAATCTCCACACTGCTTTCCAGAGTGGCAGCACCAATTTGCATTCCCACCAGCAATGTATGAGTGTATCTTTTTCCCCACATCCTTGCCGATATTTGTTGTTACTTGTATTCTTGGTAATTGCTATTCTGACTGGAGGGAGATGAAATCTCAGTGTAGTTTGAATTTGCATTTCTCTAAGTGATACAGATGTTGAACAGTTTTTCAAATATTTGTTGACTGATCATATTTCTTCTTTTGAGAAGTGTCTGTTCTGTTCCTTTGCCCATTTATTGATTGGGCTGTTTGTTTGTTGTTACACTTTTTAAATTATTTGTATATCCTGGATATTAGCATCAAGGTTCTCTTCTAAACTCACTGATAGTTGATAAAATTCATTTTCTTGTGGTTTTAGGAGGGAAGTCTCTGTTTTCTTGCTGGCTGTCAGCGGGTTCACTCTCAGTTCCTAGAGGCCACCCACAGTTCCTGGCCACATGTCCCCCATAGGTATTCACAGCAGGGCTGTCTGATCACCCCTAGATTAGTAGGGGCAAGTTTCTCTTAGCTTCCTCTTCTTTTAAAGATTACTCTGATTAGCCTTAAATAGAGTGAGCAAGCATGGGTCCTGTCTCTTCAGAAACACTCAAGTATGAGTATCTACATATACCCACACTTCTACACTACCACTTTAACAACCTCAGTGATCTCTTAAAGCAAATATTCATAAAGACATTGGTTCTTCTCGCTTTTAAAAATATTTTTGGTTGTAGATGGACACAATACTTTATTTTATTTCTTTATTTTTATGTGGTGCTAAGAACTGAAACCAGTGCTTCACACCTGCTAGGCTCTACCACTGAGCCACAACCCCAGCAAGACATTTGTTCTTTACAGAGTGGAAAGCCCTGGGATCTTCTTGTTATTGTGGCAGCATATATGTATATAATATAAAATTTACCATTTTAAGTTACTGTTTTAAAGTATTCAATGATTCTACTTTGTGTACAACCAGAAAAATGATAGTTATACTCCATTTGTGTACAATGAACTATAATAAAAAAGAATAAAAAAACCAAAGTACATTCACAATGTTGTACAAACATCACTAGTTCCAGAATATTTTCATCACTCTGTATCCATTAAGTAATGATTTCACTTCCCCTTCCTGTCCCTGCAACCACTAATCTGCTTTCTATCTCTGTGAATTTGCCTATTCTGGTTATTTCATAAAAATTGAAATACTACATGCAATATGTAGTATTGTGTGTCTGGTTTCTTTCACTTAGGATCATGTTTTCAAGGATTATCCACATCATAACATGTATGAGTACTCCATTCCTATTCATGACTAATGAATATTCCATTGAATGGGTCTACAAAATTTATTTATGTATCTATCCATTTATCTGTTGATAGACATTGGGAGTGTTTCCACCTTTTGTCTGTGGTAAACAGTGTTGCTATGTATTATGTATGTACAGATGCACATGTGTCTGATACCAATTTCTATTTTTTTTGGGTCTGTGCCAAGGACTGAAAATGCTGGACCATATGGTAATTCTATGCTTAGCTTGAGGAACCACCAGTTTTCCACAGCAGCTTCAAACTTTTATATTTCCACCAATGAGGGTTCTAATTTGTCCATATTTTATCCAATGCTTGTTATTTTCCTTTGGTACTGGGGATTGAACTCAGGGCACTAGGCCACTCAGCCACATCCCCAGTCCTTTTTATATTTTATTTAGAGAGAGAGTCTCATTGAGTTGTTTAGCCTTGCTTTTGCTGAGGCTGGCTTTGAACTCGCGATCCTCCTGCCTCAGCCTCCCAAGTCACTGGGATTACAGGCGTGTGCCACCGCACCCAACATTGTTTTCCTTTTTAATGTCAATCCTAGTGAATGTGGTGTGATATCTCCTTGTGGTTTTGATTCACATTTCCTTAATAATGAATGATATTTATCATCTGTCCATATGCTGTTGGCTATTTACATATCTTATTTGGAGGAATGTCTATTCAAGTTGTCCACCCATCTTTTAATGAGTTATCTATTTTGTTCTTGAGTTGTTAAGTGTCCTTAACATATGCTGGATATTAGACCCTTCTCAGATATACATTTTCTCTTATTCTGTGAGTTGTCTTTTTCCTTTCTTGATAATGTTGTTTGATGGACCAAAGTTTTTAATTTTTGGAAAGTTCAATTTACCTATTTTTTCTTTTCTTGCCTTTTCTTTTGTGTCCTAAGTTATCATTGCCAAGCCAAGGTCATGAAGATTTACCTTAGATTGTCATCTAAAAGCTTTATGGTTTAAACTCTAGTACTTAGGTATTTGATCAATTTTCTGTACAGTTTTTAAGGAAGGGTTCTAGCTATGTAGTTTTGCATATGTTGTCACAGCACAATTTTTTGAAAAGACTATTCTTTCCCTTTTAAATGTTCTTGACATTATTGTTGAAAAGCAATTAACCATGGATGTATGGGTTTTATTCTGGACTCTCTATTCTATTCCATTAGTCTATATGTCTACTCTTATGTGAGTAACATAGTGTTTTGATTAACATATATGTAATAAGTAACAAAGGTTGGAAGTTTGAATTCTCCAAATTTACTCTGTCCCAAAGCTGTTTTGGTTATTCCTGGGAGTCCTTTGCAATTTCAAACAATTTTTGGCTGTGCTGGGGATTGAACATAGGGCCTCATGCTCATAAACATTTTAAGATCAGCTTTCAATCTCTGTCCCCCGAAAAAGTCTTTTGGCATTTTGATAGTGATTTCATTGATTTGGTAGATCAGTTTTGGGATTATTTTCATCTTAACAATATTGTCTTCCAATTTATGAACACAGGATGACTTTTCACTTATTTAGGTCATCTTTAATTTCTTTCAGCAATGTTTTATACTTTTGCATACACAAGCAAAGGTAAATAGTGCGCAAATGTAAATTGCACATTAAGTGTAATTTTTTTCTCATAATTGTATAATTACAATTTGTTTTCCTAATTTCCATTTCAGATAGTGTGTCATTGGTGTATAGAGAAATCACTGATTTTTGCATATTGGTGTTATATTCCGCAACTTTTCTGATTTTTTTATTAGCTCTGAATTTCTTGAAAATTATTTGTGAAAAATCGCATCATCTGCAAATAGAGTTTTACTCCTTCCTTTCTGATTTGGATGTTTTTGTTGCCTAATTTCTCTCTGTTTAGAACTTCCAGTACTGTGTTGAAAAGAAGTGGTGAAAGTAGGCATTTTTGTCCTGTTCCTGATCTTAGGGGGAAAACTTTCAAACTTTCATTATTTATTACTATGTTAGCTGTGTGTTTTTCATAAATGCTCTGTGTTATTTTGAGCTAATTCCCTTATATTCTCTTGTAATTAACTTTTTAGCCATTCAATTATTTTTTATTCATACTAGCAGGTTTAAAATTTCTTCAAATAGAGATCTAATATTTTAAAAGTGTTTTTTTGTAGTAACATACCAGACATTTACCATCTTAATCTTAATTGTACAAACTGTAGTGCTGAGTATATTCACATTGTGAAACAGATATCCAAAACTTTTTCATTTTGGAACTTTATGCTCATTAAATAACTCTCCTTTCACCCCTCTCCCACGCCCATGGTAACGACTTATGTTAGTCAGCTTTTTATCACTTTGTTCAAAATACATGAGAAGAACAACTTAGAGGTGGAAAAGTTTGAGTTCATAGTTTCAGAGGTCTCAGTCAATGGTTGACTGACACCATTGCTCTGGGCCTGAGTGAGGCAGAACATCATGGCAGAGGGGCATGGTGGAAGAAAGTTGCTCAGCTCATGGCAGCCAGGAAGGAGAAAGAAAGAGAGAGAGGGAGAGGGAGAGAGAGAGAGAGAGAGAGAGAGAGAGAGAGAGAGAGAGAGAAACTAGGAGCCAAGACAAGATATAATTCCTAGGAGCACCCCTTAGTTATTTACTTCCTTAAGCCATGCCACATCTGCTTATAGTAACCACCCAGTAGTTCATTCAAATTATTCATTCATCAAATGGATTAATCCACTGAAGAGTTTATAGCTCTCATCATTGCCTAAAAACCTCACATCTGAATCTTCCTGCATTAGAAATCATGCTTTCAATGCATGAGCTTTTTCAGGGACATTTCTAGATCCAAACAATAACTCTACCATTTTACTTTCTGTTTCTATGAATTTAACTAAACAACTCATACGTGGGCTCATATAGCATTATCTTTAGAGAATGGTTTATTTTGGGATAATGTCCTAAAGAGTTTTCCATTTTGTAGCATGTGACATGATTTCTTTCCTTTTCCTTTTTATTTATTTTTCCTTCCTTTTTAAAGCTGCATGGTAATCCATTGCATGCTGTAAATGGCTGCATAATAGCATTTTGGCCAATGATGGACTGCATACACAATGGTGGTCCCATAAGATTATAATGGGTCTGAAAAGTTCCTATTGCCTATGGACACTGTAGCTGTCATGACATCATAGCACAATATATTACTCACATTTGTGGTGATGCTTTGTAAATGTACCTACTGTGCAATCAGTCAAAAGCACAGCATATACAATAATGGAAAATACATAATACTTGATAATGATAATAAGTGACTATATTACTGTTTAAGGTATTTACTATACTATGCTTTTATCATTATTTTAGAGTATACTCCTACTTATGAAGAAAAGTTTATTGTAAAACAACATGCCATATTACATTTGCAGCAGCCTCATACATCTCACATTTACTATGTATCTTTTTTGGGGGGGTACTAGGGATTGAACTAAGGGGCACGCAACCACTGAGCCACATCCCCAGCTCTGTTTTGTATTTGACTTAGAGACAGGGTCTCACTGGTGTGCTTAGCACCTCACCGTTGCTGAGGCTGGCTATGAACTTGTGATCCTCCTGCCTCAGCCTCCTGAGACTCTGGGATTACAGGTATATGCCACCGTGCCCAGCTACTACTATGTATCTTGATTGCATCAAGAGGCCACACTGAGTGATTGAGCTATATGATCTAGGTTTGTGTAAGTAAATTGTATGATGTTCCCAACAACAAAATCACCTAACAATGTATTCTCAGAACATATCCCCTCTGTTAAGTGACATATGACTCTATATACCACATTTTGTTCATTCATTCATCTGTCCATGCAGATGTAGGTTCCTTTCATGTCTTGTGGAAAAATATAACAGAATTTCTTGTCATTTCAATGCTTTGTAATATTCCTTTGCATGTACAGTCACAGTACATGACTGAGACTTAAAATAAAGTAACAATTATTTATTATCAAATATTATGTTCTGTACACAATTGTGTGCACTATTTATGCTTGGCAATTGTGAATAGTGCTACTATGAACACAAGTGTGCAAATATCTATTGGAGACCTTGTTCCATAGTAAAAAGTGTCCCCCAGAATCCATATGTTCAAACTTAATTACCAAAATGATAGTTTAAGAGATGGGACCTTTAAGATGTGATTGAATGATTAAGGTGGAACCGTCATGGATGGGCATACAGCCTTTAGCAGTGGGTTTCCCCCTTCCATATGTGATGATTCAGCATTTGTTGACCCCAGGTTTTCATCAGACACCAAATACTGGCACCTTGTTGATCCTTGAATCCCCAAACTCAAAAAAATGTGAGAAATAATTTCTCTTTCTTATAAAATTTTTAAATAAAATTTAGATACAGCAGTGAAATTAACTGAGATATCCTGCTCTCAATTCTTTTATATATGCACCCAGGAGAGGGGTTGCTGGAGCATATAATTAGATTTTTAATTCTTTGAGGAACTTTCATAATGTTTTCCTTAGTGTTTTCACTATTTTTCAATCCCAGAAACAGTGCATAATGGTTCCAATGTTCCCATATCCTTGCCAACTATGGTTATTTTCCATTTTTTTTATAGTATCCTTCTTAGTATGAGTCTAGTAATTCAGTTTTGAACTTGTTTACACAACTATTTGTTCATACTGGTTAGAAAGTTAAAAAGCCTGACTTTTTATCACAGGTAGTTTGTGGAGGAGCATTGCTATTCAAGTCCAGTGCTAGGGAGTGTAGGAAGGGACACTATCTGTTATTTTAGGCAGGGAAAGACTTAAGCAAAAGCAGAACTGAAGTTTTGAGTCCCAGCACCTTAGTGCTTTTTTCCATTGTACTAAATACTGTGTCACCACCTATTCCTGGCTACATTTCTTGAAAGAATGGCTTTGGAGTCCGTTGCACTTTCAGGAGCTTCCCCAAGGCCAAATGTCAGGATCTTAATCTTCTCTGGACACCAGAGTTGTTCAGGTTGTCATTCCACCATCTCTGAGGGATTATGTATCCCTATAACCCAGTGGTCAGTCATTGAGACTTCTCACCATGACTTTTTTTGTACCTGCCAATACTATCCTCTCCCCTTCTGTTCCAGACCAGCAATCCCAAGGAAATTTAGAAAGATACACAACAGAAACTTTCTATCCTAAAGGTAAAATACCTATCTTCTATATTTGTACTTATGAGGTCAATAATAGAATTGGATACTGTATTTGATTCTTCAGCTAATGGGACCATGTGTTCATGACCCCTGTAGTCATGGGAGTCTGTACCCTTTACACAATTTCTGGAACTGGGCAGGGTAATAGTAAAGCTGGAGTTTTGAGATAAAACTTGATTCTCTGCTTCTGCTTGCAGGTGAGGTCTGTGCAAGGTGCAGGCCTCTGCAGCTGACAGGTGTTGCAGCAGACCCCAGCAGCTCACCCTCAATTTCTTCTTCTTTCTAGGTTCTTTTCTCATGAATTCAAAGAATGAACCCCACAGACCAAGATGAGTGAGTGAAAAAGTTGGATTTGAGAAACAAACAGGAACAGAATTCTTGCACTGCAACAGGGGACTCAGAAGGTTTTCTCCATCTATGTGTGCTAGTCTAGGGGTTTATGTAGCACTTGGTTTACTGCTGTTGGTCCAAAATTATGCTAATTGGTTCGGAAATGTACCAACTCTTTTGATCTAAATTTATGCTAATTAGCGTGTCCTAACACTGTTGGTCCATTCTTGAGTCCCAACTTTCATTCAGTTCTGCCCCATTTCCATTTTTCTTGTAGAAGGTCAAGAAGTGGGAGGTTGAGGTCATGGCATGGGACTGTACTGCTGCTTGGAGTGGGCTTCTGCAACAGGTGTCCATACTGTGCCCAGACCTGGCCACAGATGGGTGACAGGCTAGTGGGCCTTGACTCCTCTCAGTGCTGACTCACCGAGCCTTAAGGCAGCCGCACCTGTATGGTGGCCTCAATACATCCTTGGGCCATATTTGCCACCAGGCACTCTAAACCACCTGGACAGCCATTTGCCTGCTCCACCACTCCACTGCACCACTATCATTTCTTAGCAGGGACCACTAGCCTGGCTGCACAGCTTGGCAGCTGGGGAACTGTGTCAGTAGCAGCAGTAGTTGTCAGCACCAGGAGACATGGGTGAGGACAGGGAGTGGTATTGAAACTGAGGAGGACAATTCTTCAAAGCACATGTGAGAAGTCCCTGAGATACACACAAAAACTCTTACAGGGGCTGGGGATATAGTTTAATGGTAGAGCACTTGCCTAGCATGTGTGCAGTGCTGGGTTCCATCCCCATTATTGCAAAAACACGAGTACTTAGGGGGGCACTGGGGAGGGGATCTAGGGCATCATCAAAGCAAGTGGAAGTTCAGATAGAAAATTGCTTCCTTGAGTTTATTATTATGATGACCCTATTTTTATCTCTTTGCTGGTGTCCTGAGGAATGCAGGTTACATTTTAGGAACCTAACTGGGTTGAAGTATTTTAAGAACACTGTGTTTCTTTCCATGCTTGCTCAACTGCTAAACTACCAGAATGGCGCCTTGAGAAGCATATTTACTTCTCACAAATTTGAAGGCATTTGCAGCATCATGAAGAAGAGTTTTTGAGATGAAGTTGCCATTAATACTTAGCCGTTGGACAGGTGCCTTATTTGGGCACTGAATGTACATGAGAAGGAAATCAGAAATTGTGATTGCTGCTCCTAGAAGAATATATCAAAAATTCTAGGAGAGCACTTTTTTGGGGGAGCAAAACAACCAAAATGGTATGCCAGGCAGAATAATGCCTCCCTCTGGAACCTGTGAATAAGTTATATTATGTTATTTTATGTGGAAAGAGGGAATTAAGATTTTAGAGGGAATTGTGCTAATAAACTTACTTTAAAATATGGGGATCATTTTTGACAACCTGGGAAGGTCCAATGAAATCACAAGATTCCTTTAAAATGGAAGAAGGAAGTATAAAAATCAATGTCAGAGTTACATGAGGGAAGAAACAACTCCACTTGCCATGACTGACTTTGCAGATGGAAGTGAGCAATGAACTAAGGAATGTAGGAAGCCTCTAGAAGCTGGAAAAGGAAAGAATTCTACTCGACAGCCTCCAGAAAGGAACAGAGCTCAGTCAACACATTGAGTTTAGCCCTGTAAGAATTTCATCAGCTAACACATTTATGTTGTTTTGAGCCACTGAGTTTGTGATAATTTGTTACAGAAGCCATAGAAAACTAATATAAAGAGCAATTTCTTTGACTTGGATTGGTGAATTGGTTTGTTTTTCCTGATATTTGATTTATTTTGTGATTTCAGATGGCATTAAATGAATACATGGATTCTTTTGCTTATCAAAAATTTATATAGGTAGTTGTACAAATTTCAATATTGGTAAAGATATAGTTAAAGGACACTACCCAGCTTTGAATAATTTGTCTAAGGTGTGACCGTATCACCTCTTGAGAAATCAGGAGAGGATGTGTCAACATCTGGTCTGTAAGTTAGGACATAGAAATACTGAATTTTGGAGAAAAAAACAGACCTTTCCTTGAGCTGGAATGGAAGCCCATAGCAGACTATATGGATCAATTGAGAACTTTTCCCTGATCCCAGATACCTGGGAACAATTCTCTGGGAATTGAACTCATGTTATTTACAATGGTTTGTCTGATGTGTCAGTTTGGCAAGGCTACAGTTTCCAACTATTTAATCAAACACTAATCTGGGTCTTACTACAAAGGGAATTTGTGAATAAATTAATCAGTTGACTCTAGGTAAGGGAGATTATCTTGGTTAATCTGATTCAATCTGGAGAAGTTCTCAAAAGCAGGGCTGACACTTCTGAGTCAATATACAAAGGGAATGAAATAAGCATATCAAAGAAATACCTGCATGCCCATGCTTATTGCAACGCCATTCACAATAGTTGATATAAGAAATCAGCCTAAGTGTCCATGAACAGATGAATATATAAAAGAAATGTGGCATATATACACAAAGGAGTATTTTTCAATCATAAAAAGAATGAAGTCCTGTTGTTTGCAACAAAATAGATGAAACTGGATGACATTGCGTTAAATGAAATAAGCTAGAGACTAAAATACAAGTGGCAGATGTGTTATCTCTCATATGTGCAAGGTAAAAAATGTTGACCTGAATGTAGAATAGTGATTAATAAATGTTGAGAAGGGCAGGAGGGAGGAGGATGGTAAAGGGAGGTTGGATATTATCAGTGCATGTTATATGCATGTGTAGAAATATCACACAGAATCCCATTAATATGTATAATTAACCATAACCACCTGTATTCCCAGCCACTTGGTAGGCTGAGTCAGGACACTGCAAGTTGGACACCATCCTCCGCAACCTAACAAGATCCTTTTCAAAATGAAATTTAAAAGGGCCGGGGATACAGCTCGCTGGTAGAGCACTTGCCCAGCATGAGTGAGGTCCTGGGCTCATTTCCCAGAACTGCAAAAACAATGTATAAATAAGTAATACATGTTAATCAAAAATATTTTTAAAAATTTAAAAGGCAGGACTGATGTTTCCCTAAGAGACAGATGTGGAGTTCAGCTTCAGCCCATGCCTATTAATTCAAGCATGCCATGATCCTTCCTGACTGCTAGCCATATACACTTGAAACCTGGTTTCACAATTGCCAGTTCTATGTATATAACTCAATGAGTAGATAGATATAGATATGCACACAGATATATCTTACTGATTCTGCTTCTCTGGTGAGTCCTAACTGACATACTGGAAAGGCAATTGAAGTAGGGCATTTTCTAGGAGTGACATGACAGGGCTAGAGGGGAGGATTAGGGATTGGTCTAGGCAAAGGACAGGTGATATAGCATCTCCTTGATTATTGTTGACCACTTAAAGGTAATCAAATGTATGTTTGGGAAAATGGAAACTAGCAGGGATCTACTAGCTTTTTGAATTATTATTATTATTATTTTTTGTGGTGCTGGGGATTGAACCCAGGGTCTTGTGCTTATGAGGCAAGCACTCTACCAACTGAGCTATATCCCCAGCCCATAGCTTTTTAATTTTTGAACCACTGAAAGGTAGGAGAAAAGAAAGCTTTATATAATATAGTGTTGCAGCTGTCACAAAGAGTCAGTTCTGGCAAATGGAATAGAGATAAGCACTCAGACTTGCTCAGGAACTTTCCAAAGCAGAATAGTTCTTTGGAAATGTAGACAATATCAGGATCCTAAAGTACCACACAGATCATCACTATCAGAATTGGGTTGGGAGGAGAAAGGAAGGAATACAGGGTGAGAGGCTTGCACTAGTGGAGATGGCTAAGCCTTACCCCCATGAACAAAACATTTAGGGCAAACACAGGGGCCAAGGGCGGTACTTTTGTGCTGCTTACTGAGGTAAGGTATGGACAAATGAATCATATGTAGCCACTGGGAAATCCACCTCCTAGCCCTTTAAAAGCTATTATGAATAGAGGCATATCAGAAAAGGGCCAGAGAAGCTTCTGAGGGGGGGAAAGGTTGGCTGTGAGAATGATAATCTCCATTCAGGATGGGCTAACTGATGCCTCGCCATGGAAGTCAAGATAGAGTAAAGTCCCTGTCCTGTGGTGTTGGATAGTGGGTAGTAGTGACTATGAATGTCTAACATTTTCTGTGAATAACCCTTGGCCATCTGATTAACTCCTTCACTCTGTTTCCTCATCAGTAAAATGGGGACAATGATATACCTCTGTGTCCTAGGAAAGTTATGAGAATTTGACATGAGAGTGCATGCAAATTGCTTCAGCTAACTGCTCACCTTTTACAGAGCATATAAGATGTTTCAGACGTCCCTGTCTTCACGGGGTGTTCCTTGTGCATACTAGGAGGGACTTCCCACATCTGGCTTCAACCTTCTCAGGCCCAACTAGAAAATTCTTCAGCATGTTTTTTTTTTCTTTCGTTGTTGTTGTTGTGTGTGTGTGTGTGTGGGGGGGTGCTGTGAATTGAACCTAGGGCCTTGTGCATGTTAGGCAAGTGCTCTACCACTGAGCCACATCCTTAGCCCACTTTAGCAGGTTTTAAGACTGAACTAGTGCTGGGGA
Source organism: Glaucomys volans (assembly GCA_020662805.1). Lineage (NCBI taxonomy): Eukaryota > Metazoa > Chordata > Mammalia > Rodentia > Sciuridae > Glaucomys > Glaucomys volans. The sequence continues at coordinate 140,204 of JAJEJO010053787.1, forward strand.
TGTGGCTCAGTGGTTAAGCACCACTGGGTTTAATCCCTGGTACCAAAAAAAAAAAAAAAAAAAAGGAGAAAGAGATTGAACTCAAAGGTCTTCCCTCCATGAGCCTGTCCTTGATGACCACTGTTATTTTGTGACCTTCTTTTGATAACTTGCAGGGGTGCAGGGGAGGAATTCCTTGAATAGCATGGAAAGTTTGCATCAATCCAGGCTCGGAATTCTTTGCTTCCCATCCCTGGTGCTCCAATTCCCAACTGCTGCTCTTTGTGAACATAGAGTTAAAGGGCTTATTTAAAGTCATGCCCAGTTGCAGAATCAAATACATGTATCACTTACTGTAGGTAAGAAAACCCCACATGGCTCCCTAAGGAATCAGTTCAGAGGCTTGCTTCTGTTTGCCTGTCTTGGAACATCTTCAGGACTTCAGAAGTCTCCTGAGCAGCATTTGCTAAAAGAATTTAAAGGCAAATATATGAGCCAAAGGTGCCTAGGGCAAGGGGTAACAGAGAGAGCAAGCAGTTGATGGACCAAAACCCTGGGAAGTCAGATGTTTCAGAAGGAGATGCATGGGGAATAGGGGCTTTGTAAAGCTCCTCAATATGCTGAAGACTCTAGAAAGCCAAGCACATACCCAGGGATGGATAGATGCTATGAGTAGACCTGAGGAGACTCTTAGCTTTCATCTAGTTTGACCTTTGTGTTCTACAAGCGGTCAGTGAAGAATAAAAAAGAGCTGTAAACTGCCTGGAGACCCAATCTGCAAGACAAGGGGACCATTTTTATCGTGTCTCAAAGCATGTAAGGAAATCTCTGTCCAATTATTAGTGAACCATGACCATGAGCTAACAGAACAAAGATTCCAGTGAATGGGCACAGCAAAGAATATTGCCTTTACAAAAATAGTTTCCAAAAGCAACAAATAAATTTAAAAAAATCTGCAACCCACAAAAAAAACAACAACAACCCTGGGGGGTGGGAGACGCTGATTTCCAGAGTTATCACATTATAATTTTAAATGTCCAGTTTTTAACATCAACAAAGAAACATGCAAAGAAACAAGAAAGTATGTTCTGTGCACAGAAAAAAGAATAGAAACCGTCCCTGATGAGGTCTAGACATTTTGTTTCCTAGACAAATACATTAATCAACTGTGACTCACCTAGCGCTTCTAAGGACTTTGTATCCCCACTATCTAGTTAAAATTGATTTGTTCTGAGGTTTCTTTCCTTTAAGAATACTTTCTGCTTTCTATTCCATATTAGCCGCTTAACCTGCCCTTTATACGTCTCATTCAAAGTCAATTGACAGTCTAGTTTGTAGATCAGTTTCTGGTAGGTTTGGCTCATGTCTTGGCTCTTGAAAAATGTGTTCACAACTCTGAAATGCTGAAGGCCAAACATTAGACATGGCAAGCAGGAAGGTCCTGATCATATACCAAATTTCCTATGGCACCCTCAAATCTTTGAACTCAAAATGTCGCAGATCCAGGCAGGGCATGTTGGTGCATGTCTGTAATCCCAGTAACTCAGGAGGTTGTGGCAGGAGGATCGCAAGTTCAAGGCCAGCCTCAACAACTTAGTGAGGCCATAAGTGACTTAGTAAGACCCTGTCTCAAAAGAAAATTAAAAGGACCAAGGATGTAGTTCAGTGGTTAAGTGCCCTGGGTTAAATCCTCAGTACCAAAAACAAACAAAATGTTGCAGGTTGAACTTGTTTTTTCTTTTGGTACCAGGTATTGAATCCAGGGGTGCTTAACCACTGAGCCACACCCCCAACCCTATTTTGCATTTTACTTAGAGACAGGGTCTCACTGAGTTGCTTAGTGCCTCCCTTTTGCTGAGGCTGGATTTGAACACTTGAAGATCCTCCTGCCTCAGCCTCCCAAGCCACTGGGATTACAGGCATGCGCCACTGTGCCTTGCTGAACTTGTCTTTTCTTAAAAATAATCAACTCTCTCTCTTTCCTTGGTTTTCTCATTTTGACTGTTGTCACCATAATCTACCTAGAAAGTCAGCAGGTATGTCTGGATCACTGTCTGCCTCTCCTCCATGTGTCCACATAGTAAGACTCTACTTCCTATGTTTTCAGAAATCCATGCCTGCAAAGTAGTATGGAGATTCCTCAGAATACTTGGAATGCAACCACCATTTGACTCAGTTATCCCACTCCTCAGTATATACCCAAAGGACTTAAGATCAGCATAGTACAGTGATGCAGCCACATCAATAACAGCTCAATTCACAATAGCCAAGCTAGGGAACCAACGTAGGTGCCCTTCAACAGATGAATGGGTAAAGAAACTGTGGTACATATATCTAATGGAATATTACTCAACCATAAAGAAGAATGAAATTATGCCATTTGCTGGTAAATGGATGGAGATGGAGACTATCACGCTAAGTGAAATAAGGAAATCATCCCAAATCAAATGTTAAATGTTCTACCCAATATGCAGATGCTAACACAATAAGGGAGGGGAGAATAGAAGTTCATTGAATTAGACAAAGGGGAATGAATGGAAGGGAGGTGGATGGGAATAGGAAAGACAGTGAAATGAATCAGACATAACTTTCCTAAGTTCATAAATGAATGCACAACCCGTGAAAGTCCACATCATGTACAACCACAAGAATGGGATCAAGTTATACTCTATGTATGTATAATGTCATATATATATGTCAAAATGCACTCTATTGTCATGTATATCTAAAAAGAACAAGAACAACAACAAAAAAGAAATCCATCCATGCTCTGTATCCCTACTGAACCTTGTCTTCTTTTAGATATGAATTATTCCCTCCTTAAGTTGCTCCAAGGTTTCTTTACTCTCTCTGTTTTCAGGTTTTCACCCTCACCCCTACCAATGCTAAATTCATTCTCCTCATCCCAAGTAAGATGATCTATTAAAACATAAATATAAACACACCATTCCCTTTTCCAACATTCTTCAGCAAAGATCCCTTTTTTATGATAAAGTTTGCATTCTGGGGCCCTTTGAAATCTATTTGCTGCCCTTGTCCCACTTCTTCCCTCTCTTCCACCCATGGATCTCACAAACCCAACCCATGCTCCACTGCCAACAAAGTGGTATATTCTCCACATGCTCTAACCATATCTTTCCGTCTTTGGTTTTTCTTACCACCATGTCCTCATCTTACCTGCTGTCTTCAGGACCAAGTTCAAACTTATTTATCCCACTAGTATTAATGTTTTTTATACCTCCAATGGGATTATGCTGTAGGTGTGACCACAAAGGCAGGTATGAAAGGGCACACTGAGCAAGCCCAGGAAGTGAGCAAATCATTAATATAAGGCAGACACTAGCAGTGGGGCAAGAAAAGAATATGGGTAATGATAACTGCAATCCACATACTTCCCAGAACTGCTACTAAAAAAAAGCAGATTCATAGCAGATGGAAGCTCACAGGTGCCAAAGTGATCAAGCGACAGTAAGAGAAGCAGAGAAGTTATCAGAACCACAGGATAGAACCACATAGCAAAGGAATGAACCATGATCATCACATGTATAACCATAAAAGCATGATACATTGAAGTGAATGGCATAAAACTAATAATTAGTATGGATTAATATTATGTATTGCATTAGTATAAATTAGTACTAGTAGGAGCATGAATAATTATAAGGAAGAATCTCAGTCTTCAAGAAAAAGGTATATTCTGGGTGTAGTGACACATGCCTGTAATCCCAGTGACTTGGGAGGCTGAAGCAGGAGGATCACAGGTTTGAAGTCAGCCTTATCAACTCAGTGAGTCTGTAAGCAACCTAGTAAGATTCTGTCTCAAAATAAAAAATAAAAAGGCCTGGGGATGTGGCTCACTTAATCCCTTGGATTCAATCTCTGGTACAAAAAAAAGAAAAAGGTACATTAACTTCTGGGTATCTAGCATAAGAAGCAAAGGCTGTACATAATAGTCTAAATTCCCATGAAAGAAGGGTTACAGTTTTAGAGGCACAAAGCTGACACTGACATGTAAGGTGCACTGATGCATTCAAACTCAGTCCCCAAAGATAGTGGGCACAGCCAACTAAGACACAACATATTTGGTGGGCATTTGCTATCTTCAGGTCCTGTACCAGAAGCTTCCTGTCCATGATATCCTTCAATCTTCACAAAGACAAGATGAGGGGATTATTATCACCACATTTACAAATGAGAAAAGATTGTTTATCTGTCCATGATCACAATTTGAGTGAATGGCAGAGACAGGATGCATATCTAGGTCATTCTAGCTATGGCTCCCTCATGTCTTAGTTTCACCATCTCTTCATTTTATTGCCTGGCAGAGAGGCCATCAATTGCATA
>JAJEJO010053787.1:144626-337700 GCA_020662805.1 Glaucomys volans
TTTTTCCAGGAGGCCCTGGGCACTCAGGGGCACCTTGTGGTTGGAGAGTGGCTGTCAGCAGGCAGAGCTAGGGAACCTACCTATTTACAGCATGTGTTCATATTTTTTTATAATGTAGTTGCTATATTTATAAATGTATTTATTTATAATTTATATATTATATTAGAATTGATTTTAATATTTGTTTGATACCAGGGATTGAACCCAGGGTGCTTAATCACTGAACAACATCCCGAGCCCCTTTTTAAATATATATATTTTATTTAAAGACAGGGCCTCACTGAGTTGCTTAGGACCTTGCTAAAGTGCTGAGGCTGGCTTTGAACTCATGGTCCTCCTGTCTCAGTCTCCCAAGGTGCTAGGATTACAGGCATGTGCCACAGTGCCTGGCTGGAACATATATATATATAATATATATATATATAGAACATATATATATATATATATATATATATATATATATATATATATTCATTTTGAAAGCAGGGATTGAACTCAGGGGCACTCCACCACTGAGCCACATCCTCAGCCCTATTTTGTATTTTATTTAGAGACTGAGTTGCTTAGGGACTTGCTGAGGCTGGCTTTGAACTCACAATCCTCCTGCCTCAGCCTCCTGAGCTGCTAGAATTATAGGCATGTGCTACTATGCCTGGCCGATGAGATTTTTCTTTCCTTTGGTACTGGGGATTGAACACAGGGGCACTCCACCACTGAGCCACATTGCCAGTCCTATTTTGTATTTTATTTAGAGACAGGGTCTCACTGAGTTGCTTAGCTCCTTACTAAGTTGCTGAGGCTGGCTTTGAACTCGCAATCCTTCTGACTCAGCCGAGCTGCTGGGATTACAGGTGTGTGCCACTACACCTGATCTGGAACATATTTTTTTAAAAGAAAAATATAAAAGACTTGGATGGTCTTTTATTTGGGAAGTATGGCATGGCGGGGTGAGATCCTCTATCAACCTGGTCTTCCTTAAAAGCAATGAAAATAGTGATACAATTATTAAAGTCAACTCTTTAAGAACTATGGAAATTAACCAAAAGCTTTTACCTAGTTGAGGAACTTTAATTTGTATAAAATGTTGTTGAATCTCAGTAATGACAGCAGGATTTATTGTTTTTTAAGTTGTACTATTTCTATTCCTTCTCCCTAGGTTTGTGGGAGCTTTAAAGTTCAGTAACCTCAAAATCACAGTAGCTGTGAAAACCATTGGTTTGAAAAATGAAGCCCCCCTTTTATTTTTAAAATACTTTTTAGTCATAGATGGACACAATATTTTTATGTAGTGCTGAGATTCAAACTCAGTGCCTCACACATGCTAGGTGAGCGCTCCACCACTGAGCTACAGCCCCAGCCCTTGAAGTCTCCTTTTTAAAAGCCAGAAAGTAAAAATTCCAAATATCCTTCCATTAACTGTGGTTATTTCTGAGTGGTAAGATTCGGGACATTTGGTTTTTACTTTATGACACTTATGCAATTAAATGACTATGAGTGTGTTATTGTTATTATTATTATTATTTTCAGTGCTGGAGATGAAACCCAGGGCCTCTTGCATGCTAGGCAAACACTCTACCACTGAGCTATATCCCCAGTCCATGAGTATTTCTTTTAAGATGAACAATATCAATAAAGATAAAACAGGAAGAAAGACTTCTTGAAAATGCTCTAATGACTGAGGAATGGTAGATGGAAATTGTATAGAACTGTTAAGGACTATTTCTTAAAAGTATTTGAAGTATTGACATTCCTCTTCTTTGTTGTGCAATCTTTAACATTTCATTTTAGTGAATGAAAAAAAAGTTTCTAAGAGCTTTTACAGATTCACAATTTGATCTTTGATTCCACTTTACCTGTAACATCCTAAGTTCATTTTTAAAATCAGTTTTGCATCACTGTGACCAAAATATGTGCTAAAAGCAACTTAAAGATGGGAAAGTTTATTTTGGGCTCAGAGTTGAAGTGGCATCAGTCCATAGACAGCTAAGTCCATTATTCTGGCCTCAAAACAAGGCAGAGAATGGAAGGGCCCAGCAGAAAAGCAGCTACTCAGCTCATGGTGGGATGAGGAAGCAGAGAAAGGAAAAAGAAAACACAGGGAAAACACTCTTTTAGGGCACACCCCCAGTGACCCACCTCCTCCAGCCACACTCCACCTGCCTACAGTTAACACCCAGTATGCCCATTTAAACCAGGATGTACTGATTAGATTACAGGTCTCATAATCCAATCATTTAACATCCCTGATTAATACAGGAACTTTTGGGGGGAAGCTTATGTCCAAACAAAAACATTCTGGCCTGACCCCCAAAAGTTCAAGTCCATCTCATAATGCATTATGCTTTTTCCATCTCCAAGAGTCCTCATAGTCTTAACAGTTTCAGCATTGCCCAAAAGTCCAAGTCCAAGGTCTCCTGTGAGTCTCAAGGCAAATTCCTGACTGTGAGCCTCTGTAAAAATCAAAAGCTGACAGGTGTGGTGACACATGCTTTTAATCCCAGTGACTTGGGAGGCTGAGGCAGGAAGATTGCTAGTTCAAGGCCAGCCTCAGCAACTTGGTGAGACCCTAAGCAACTCAGTGAGACCCTGTCTCTAAATAAAATACAAAATAGAGCTGGAGATGTGGCTCAGTGGCCGAGTGTCCCTGGGTTCAATTCCTGGTACCAAAAGAAAAAAAATCAAAAGCAAGTTAAATATATCCAATATACAGTGCCCCATTCCAAAACAGAGTAAGAGAGGGGTAGGACGAAGCCAAAGGAAGACATAAACCTAGCAGGACAAACATTTTCTATAGCTCCACCTCCAGAATCTGGGCATATCATAGTGAGATAAGATTTCCAAAGGGCTTGAAGAAGAGCCCTGCCCTTTGGTCTCACTGGTTGCAGTGTACCCGGGCTCTCTTTTAGCCTGGCTCTCTCTGCAGCCAATAGCTTTCTTCATCAGACAGCCCATATTACTGGCATTTCTCCCTGGAGGTTGCCACTGTAACTTTGGAGTCCTTCTCACAGCTTCACTCATTATGCTCTCAGGGCTGCTTACAGGGACTCCAAACCTGCTACACTTTGCCTAGCCTTCCAGGCCTTCCTTTGAAATATTGGTGGAAGCCTCCATGATCTTCTAACTCCAAAATCCTGCATTCCTGCAGAATCAGCTCAGTGTGGATGATGCCACCCTCTGCTGCCAGTTCATGCAGTCGCTGAACTCTCTGGGAGCAGAGTTGCAGCAGCCTCTTCATGTCTGAATGGCTGAGTGCAGTGAAACAACTTCATAGTATTCCCTGGGCAAGCAGAATGCTCTCATGTCCTCTTCTCAAATGAATATCACCTTCCACACCATTAAGCCTGCAGTGAGTTTGGTTTTGCAAATTCCTGAGAAGCTCTAGGTCATCTTTGCTATATTTTCCATGGGAAGTACTTTACATCTCTTTAGTGATGATAAACTTTTTAACAAGCACACCTTCCTTGGCTCCAATTTTAAATGTGTTTCTTCTCTGGCAAAAGTACAAGTTTTTAAAATCCTTCAGTTCTGCATTCTGTTCCTTATTCTTACAGTAAAGTGGACTAAAAGCTGCCAGCTATATCCATTTCACTGCTTAAATGCTGTGCTGCCTTAAAATTTCCTTCACCATCTTAACTAGTCAAAAACTTTTAAATTCAGTCTTGTACAAAAACTGAGGATATGAGCAAAATGTTCTTTGCCAGGTAACATGAATGTTCTCTAGTCCAATTCCCAAAAGAATCCTCATTTCCTGCTGAAACCTCATGAGCATAGTGTGCATTCTTGTAGGGACTCTGATCTTTCTAGCTCCACCAGCATTCCCCATTAAGGTCTACTCTCATTTTAAAGTTTCTCCAGCTTGCATGTCCAAACATTTCCAAATTTCTCCCACAAACCATTTCCACAGGCTTCCAAACTACATGGTCAGGTTCATCACAGCAATGATCTTGCTCTTGGTACCAATTTCTGTTTTACTTAGGTTTGCATCAATGTGACCAAAATACGTAAGGAACACTTAAAGAACAGGTTTATTTTGGCTCACAGATTCAGAGGCCTCAGTCCATAGATGTCCAAGTCCATTGCTCTGGGCACAAGGTGAGGCAGAGTGTCATGGCCAAAATGTATGGCAGAGGAAAGCTACTCACCCAGGAAGCAAGTAGGGTCAAAGGGCCACAGGAAAGAAGAACTATTCCAGGGCATTTTGTTTTGTACTGGGGATTGAACCCTGGGGTACTTTATAACTGTGCTACATCCCTAGCCCTTTTCTTTGAGAGAAAGGGTTCCACTAAGATGCTAAAATTGACCTTGAACTTGCAATCCTCCTGCCTCAGCCTCCTGAGTCACTGAGATTACAGACATGTGCCACCATGCTCAGCTTGACCAAAATCAAATGCATATTCTCAAATGTTCCCATTCCAAACAACATTCTAGGACTTTCAGACAAACCTTCTGTTTTAGTCAGGTTTTGTGTCACTGTGACAAAAAACTCAACAAGAACAATTTAGAGGAGGAAAAGCTCAATTGGAGCTCACAGTTTCAGAGGTCTCTGTCCATAGTTGGCCAACTCCATTGCTCTGGGCTCAAGGGTGAGGCAGTGAATAGTGGGGGAAGGGCCAAGTGGAGGAAAGTCCCTCTTTTATGGCAGCCTGGGGGGGAGGGGAGAGAGAGAGAGAGAGATTGAGAGAGAGAGAGAGAGAGAGAGACACGCCACAGGGAAGATGAACTGTTCCAGGGCACATCTCCTAGTGACCCAATTCCTCCAGGCATGACTCACCTTCCTGCAATTACCAGCCAGTCAGTCCATTCAAATAAGGATGGACTGACTAGGTTATAACTCTCACAATCCAATCATTTTACTTCTGAATATTCCTTCATTAACACAGGAGCTTTTAGGGGACACCTCACATTCAAACCATCATATTCATCAACCATAAATTCTCTTACCATGATGCTTTTCAGGAACTCAACCATATCAAGTGGAGAGACTACAGAGTAGGGCTTTGTTTAGCAGGCTAGTTCTGCTACTCTTGGCAAAATAAGTACAAATTAATTCAGCTATGATCTTAAAAGCTAGCTAGAAGCCATCATAAATAGCTTTTTGTTCCCAAATAGGTAAACATGAAGCCCAAAACTCTGACTTTAAAAAATTTGTCATGTGCCTCTGAGTATATTAATAGGGATACTTTAGGTAACTGCCTATTATAACATTTCCACAGTTATTCAGGAAGCCTAGAAATTATGAATGAATCTAGGAATAAACGTGCCACGGAAAAAATCTCCCATCTCCCACTCCAGATTTCACAATTACCCGTGTTTTGTTCAAGACAAGGAAGTAACCTGCTTCATCAAATTGCCCCCAAAATTGTTGGAAAGTATTTCTGTTTTAAGGCCAAGAAGGAACTGCTATGATCAAATCCCCCACAATCATCTGTTGAGCATGGTTAGGACTCAGATCATCTTTGAAGGCCCTGAAATTACAGGTGTAATTTTGTGGGAATATGAATAGGAAGAGTGTCCGTTGCTTTCATCAATTTCATAAGGTGGTCTGTTGCCAAAAGAAATGTAATATTCACTGATCTAAGGGTTGCCCAGATTGAAACGAAGAAGTAACAGACTGGTAAAACACATTTCTTCAATTTCACCTCTGGGTTCTTCAAGGGCAGGTTAACTCTTGACTCATTCCTCAAACTGCAGTTTCTTTGTTCCCATATCTAGGCAGAGAATAAAGTAGTGAGGGGCAAGCTGGGGAAAGGAAGATAGAACAAAAAAGTAGGGTGATTCCAAGTCCCTGACCAGATTCAGGGAGAAGGATCTGTCCTAGTTTTGAGAGTAACTGTAGTCATGCCAGGCACAGTAGTGCATGCATGTAATTTCAGCAGCTCAGGAGACTGAGGCAGGAAAATTGCAAGTTCAAAGCCAGTCTCAGCAATGTAGCAAGGTCCTAAGCAACTCAGTGAGACACTGTCTCTAAATAAAACATAAAAAGTGCTAGGATTGTGGCTCTGTGGTTAAGCACGCCTGGGTTCAATCCCTGATACCACCTGGAGAGGGAGAAGGAGAGGGAGGGGGACTCTAGTCTTAATCAAGACATGGAATATAGAGGAGAAGGAAGCTGAATGTTTCTGGATATAAGGACCAGAAAATGAGCAACAGTCACGTTAGGAGCCACCACAGATCTGGTTTCTATTTGAATTCAGGGAAATTGTCCCTGAAGCTCTGTCAAATTAGGACTATGTGATAATCTGCCCAGCCTAAAGTAGAATAGGTTGGAACACAGCAGCTTCATAATATATAGGGAGAACTGAATGGCTTCATGCGTCCAAAAATCTTAGTTTTCATTTCAGTTCCTTGGCTAGATATGTGTACTTGTGAAATATCCTTAACCTTTTAGGATTTTGTTTAGTTCTTTGTAAACTGTGAGGTTCAGAACTAATGAGAGCTGTGTTTATGTTCCAAAACTCAGAAAATCCTGATTTAGGAGCTGATTTTAGCCACATAAGGAGCCATTTATTTATTTTAATTGACAAATAAAAATTGTATATATTTATGATGTGTGCATGATGTTATGAAATATGTGTACATTGTGGAATGACTAAATTGAGCTAAAAACATACTTTATGCATTACCACACATAGTTACTGTGTGTGTATTTGTGTGTGGACAGGACACATAATGACTACTCTCAGCAATTTAAGTATAAAATACAATGTCATTAATAGGGATTCTGAAATGTCTCATACTGTAGTACAGTACATTTTAAAGTCTTGGTTGCTATCTCAAGGGGTTCAGACTTAAACAAAATGCCAGGGAGGAAAGGGATGAAGTAGAATGATGTTCAGGGTTGCAATCAGGAAAATGTTTCCCTAAGAGGAAAACAAAATGCATTAAATCCCCTGTAGAAGTAACAGAATTGATTAGAGGGAAAATGGGAGATGGTCCACATTGAGGTATAGCCTTATAACACGGATCAAAAAACTTTGGAGGAGAGCTGGAGTGTGGTAGAGGACATGCTCAGCATGAACTAGGCCCAGGGTTCTATTTGTAGTAAATCACACACACACACACACACACACACACACACACACACACACACAGTATTAGGGGAGACTTTTTTTAGTCAATCTTTATAGAGGATCACCACAGAGGATCACCTATACCCTCAAGTATAAAAGATAAATTATGGAGCATTAAACTGCAGAGGTAGTTACTAAAATATAAAGGAATAATCTATATCACTGGTAGGAATGTCAACTGGTCTAACCCTTTCGAGAAGCAGTTTTCAAATATTTATTAAGAATCATAAGCTGGGCACAGTGGTGCATGCCTACAATCCCAGTGACTCTGGAAGCTGAGGCAGGAGGATTGCAAGTTCAAAGCCAGCTTCAGAACTTAGCAAGGCCCTATGCAACTTAGGGAGACCCTGTCTCAAAACAAAAAACAAAAAAACCCAGGGATGTGGCTCAGTGGTAAAGTGTCCTTTGGTTCAATACCTGGTACCAGAAAAAAAAAAAAAAGAATCATGAAATAGTTTGTACCATCTGACCTAAACATTCTCATTTTGGGGAGTGAATTTCAGAGGAGTGACTTTTCTGCTGCCTTTGGTTTCTGCTCTTGGGGAAGATCTTCCTTGTCAATTTTCTTCATGGCCACATCTGAGGAGGACACCAAGAAATAGACCCCTTCTGGGTCTAGTAGCACACTTCTTGATAGTAGGAAAAGTGCAAGGTTGGGGAAGACTCACAGGTCTTTGTTGCTAAGTTTGGAGATTCCTCCAGCAGGACAATTCCTTTATCACCTTAGAAGACTGGAGATCACATTGCTTCTGTTCAAATCTATAGACTGATAACTACAGAAAAGAGTTACCAAAAATTAGCTTTATTATTAGGTGGTTCCACTCAGTCATGGTAGCTCAGGAGGCTGAGGCAGGAGGATCAATAGTTTGAAGCCAGCCTTAGCAAAAACAAAGCCCTAAGCAACTCAGTGAGACCCTGTCTCTAAATAAAATACAAAATAGGGCTGGGGATGTGGCTCAGTGGCCGAGTGTCCCTGAGTTCAATCGCTGGTATCTGCCCCCCAAAACGACTAGGTGGTTTTGTCTTTTAGTATCTGTACTTGTAGCTAAGACCATTTTCCTGGCGCTGAGCTTAATGGCTTCAGAATAATTCAAAATAATGGCCTGGGAAGAAGAAATGCCATAGGGAAAATTGGTATCTATCTCTTGTGCTCGAGAGATATTGGGAGGATCAGGCTCTGGCTCATCTTAGATCCCCACCTTCACTTGCCTTATTTTTGTCGTGGGGCAGATAATTGGGATTTGTCAGCCTCACACAGTTGTCTGACTCAGCCATTTTGGAGTGTAGGCTGCAGTGCCTCCTTTGGTAGAGGCTATATTTTTATCTTCCCTCTTTAAGATGTGTCAGTTTCACCAATACTTGTGTCTTTCTTATAAAATCTTTCTGAATGTCACCAGGAGGAAGCAAAGTGACACCTGTATCTCAATTCTCTACAAAGTTATGTAAGGCCCCAGCCTTAGTAGTCACAGTTTATTGAAAAAGTACTTTACAAACTATTTTCAAGCCATACAACTAGATTTTCCCATTTCTCAACTCAAATGGAGATCACTGCCATCCACTAAACCTTGTCCTATGAAGTTCTTTAAATGGGAAAGATGAGCTTTTAAAAATTGCTGATGAACTGCAAACAGTGGTGTATGCCTGTAATTCCAGTGACTCCAGAGGCTGAGGCAGGAGGAGCGCAAGTTTGAGGCTAGCTTCAGCAACTTAGCAAGGTCCTAAGCTATTTATTTATTTATTCATTAATTAATTTATTTTTTATTGTTTGTTCTAATTAGTTATACATGACAGCAGAATGCATTTTGATTCATTGTACACAGATGGAGTACAACTTTTCATTTCTGTTGTATATGATGTTTGTTCTTATATTCATGTAATCGTATATGAATATAGGGTAATGATGTTCATCTTTTCCCACCATCTTTCCTTTCCCTCCTCCCCTCCCCTCCCCTTATTTCTCTCAACACAATCCAACATTCCTCCATTCTTCCCTTTCCCCTCCCCCACACCTTATGGATCAGCATCCACTTATCAGAGAAAACATTCAGTCTTTGATTTTTTTGGGACTGGCTTTTTTCACTGAGCATGATATTCTCCAACTCCATCCATTTACCTGCAAATGTCATGATTTTATTATTCTTTATGGCTGAATAATATTCCATTGTGTATATATACCACAGTTTCTTTATCCATTCATCCTTTGAAGGGCGTCTAGGTTGGTTCCACAATCTAGCTATAGTGAATTGAGCTGCTATAAATATTGATGTGGCTGCATCACTGTAGTATTCTGATTTTAAGTCCTTTGGCCAAGGAGTGGGATAGCTGGGTCAAATGGTGGGTCCAAGTTTTCTGAGGAATCTCCATTCTGCTTTCCAGAATGGCTGCACCAATTTGCAATCCCACCAGCAATGCATGTGTGCACCTTTTTCCCCACATCCTGACCAACATCCATTGTTGCTTGTATTTTTTTTTTTTTTTTGGAACCGGGGATTGACCTCAGGGGCACTCGGCCACTGAACCACATCCCCAGCCCTATTTTGTGTTTTATTTAGAGACAGGGTGTCACTGAGTTGCTTAGGGTCTTGCTAAGTTGCTGAGCCTGGCTTTGAACTCGTGATCCTCCTGGCTCAGCCTCCCGAGTTGCTTGGATTACAGGCGTGGGCCACCACACCCGGCTTGTTGCTTGTATTCTTGATAATAGCCATTCTAATTGGAGTGAGATGAAATCTTAGAGAAGTTTTGATTTGCATTTCTCTAAGTACTAGAGATATTGAACATTTTTTTTCATATATTTGTTGATTGCTTGTATATCTTCTTTTGTGAAGTGTCTGCTCAGTTCCTTAGCCCATTTTTTGATCGGATTATTTGTATTTTTGGTGTTAAGTTTTTGGGTTCTTTATAAATTCTGGAGATTGTGCTCTTTCTGAAGTGTGTGTGGTAAAGATTTAAGTGATGAATCCTCTGAAAGAGAAATTAGGAGAACTACCCCATTCATAATAGCCTAAAAAAATACTTGGGAATCAATCTAACAAAAGACCTCTACAATGAAAACTACAGAACACTAAAGAAAGAAATTAAAGAAAACCTTAGAAGATGGAAAGATGTTCCATGTTCTTATGTAGGCAGAATTAATATTGTCAAAATGGCCATACTACCAAAAGTACTATGCAGATTCAACACAATTCCAATTAAAATCCTAATGATGTTCCTCATAGAACTAGAAAAAGCAATCATGAAATTCATTTGGAAGAATAAGAGACCCAGAATAGACAAAGCAATCCTGAGCAGGAAGACCGAAAAAGGAGGTATCACAATATCTGACCTTAAACTATACTACAGAGCAATAGTAACAAAAACAGCATGGTATTGGCACCAAAATAGACAGGTAGATCAATGGTACAGAATAGAGGACACAGAGACAAATCCACATAAATACAGGTATCTCATACTTGACAAAGGGGCCAAAAACATACAGTGGAGAAAAGACAGCCTCTTCAACAAATGGTGCTGGGAAAACTGGAAATCCATATGCAGCAAAATGAAACTAAACCCCTATCTCTCACCCTGTACAAAACTCAACTCAAAATGGATCAAGGACCTAGGAATTAGACCAGAGACCCTTCACCAAATAGAAGAAAAACAGGCCCAAATCTTCATCATGTAGGCTTAGGACCAGACTTCCTTAAGGAGACTTCCAAAGAGCAAGAAATCAAAGCAAGAATCAATAAATGGGATGGATTCAAACTAAAAAGATTTTTCTCAGCAAAGGAAACAGTCAATAATGTGAAGAGAGAGCCTAAGTAATTTATCAAGACGCTGTCTCTGAAAAAAATATATTAAAAGGACTGGGGATGTGGCTGAGTGATTAAGGATCCCTGGGTTCACTCTTTGGTACCCCCCAAAAAATGATGATGAGAAACATTCAACACTAAAAGGTTGAAGAAGTGATTGAAAACAGAGGGAAAGGGAGGAGAATAAAATAAAGGGGTCAGGAAGGTCATTCATTCAGTCAACAAATGTTTAAGGAGAGAATGCCACATTCCTCACCCTGAGATGCAGTGACAATCAAAACTCAAGAGTCCATGTAGAATAACTGGGCTCAGAAGGAGCAAATGTTCCTCTGTGGCAGGAAGGAAGGAGGCGTGGATGCTTGCTGATGTGAGTGGTAATTTAATGACATGAGGGCCAAAAGATAAGAGACTTCCTGTCTGAAAATATCCATTTCTGCAGAGTAGGAAGTAACTTTTTAAAACATTTTTTACTACCACCAAGGGTCAATAAGACTAGAAGAGATTTCAAATAGTTCTTGTGGAGCATAAGAGTGTAATGATTAATTTCATGTGTGTGTTCAGCTCTTCCCAGAGTCTTCAGCCTATTGGCCTATCCTGAAGAATTTTAAATTTCCAGCCCCATCATCTCTTGAGCTAATTCCTTACATTTTTTCCCTCTCTTTTTCCCTCCCCCACAACATTCTTTGTCTCCAACCACACCCTATTGGTTCTGCTTCTCTGGAGGACCCTGGTCAGCATCAAAGACTGGGTAGGAGTCAGAGACCATGAACTTGTAGTGTCTGACACCTATCCACATGGGGGCAGGATTTCCTCTTGCAGCACTCAAT
Source organism: Glaucomys volans (assembly GCA_020662805.1). Lineage (NCBI taxonomy): Eukaryota > Metazoa > Chordata > Mammalia > Rodentia > Sciuridae > Glaucomys > Glaucomys volans. The sequence goes on from JAJEJO010053787.1 coordinate 156,315, forward strand.
AGCCTTATAAGAAAGAAGGCAGGTACAGTTGGATTGATACGGGATTGGATTATTCCAGGAAGTAGAATAGAAGTATGAATCTAAGGAAGATGGAATTGTTGAATGATGCAGCATAGGTCTAGTCCAGACTGGGAAGGAATTGAAGGCAGAACAGGATTAATTGACTAGGATAACATGGAAGGGTCAGGGAACTACAGTCCATTGAAGCTAAAAAGACAAAGCAAAATAAAAAAAAAGCAAACAGATATTTAATTGATGGGATTGTGTACATTCCCCCCAAAAGTAGATGTTAAAGCCCTAATGCTCTGCACCTCAGAATGTGACATTCCTTGGAAATAGGGTCTTTACAGAGGTAGTCCAATTAAAACGAAGTCATTAGTATGAGCTCTAATCCAATATTACTTTATATGCCTTATAAAAGAAGAAAAATTTGGACACAGACACACACAAAAGGATGACAATGTGAAGACACTCAGGGAAAATGCCAAGTGAAGACAAGATTGTGTCAAGCACCAACAGCTAGAAGAGAGGCATGGATTCCCCTAAAGGTGTCAAAGGGAGTACAATCCTGCTACATGGTCGTTTCAGACTTCAAGCCTCCAAATGGTGAGACAATAAATTTCTGCTGTTTTAAGGCACCCAGTTTGTGGTTCTTTGTTACAGTAGCCCCAAGAAACGAATCCAAGATATATGGAGAATAGCAGAGTCAAAGATTCTGAAGGATAAGAGTTGATGAGAGTAGACTCTAACTGAGTCCAGACTCTTAATGCAGTTAGGAAATTTTGAGGGGTATACAGAATAAGCAGTTCCCTTGGAATTTCTGAAAAATTCAGATTTGTAGAGGGTAATGTAAGTAAGGAAGGGGTTTCATTGGAGCTACTGGACCCTTTCTCCCTAAATGTTGTCATTGGTCCTAGGGCAGTGCACAGCAAACCATAGGTTCAGAATATAGGGACCCCTTCAAGGAACCCATTTTGAGATCAAATGAGCACTGTATCACTGTCCCCAACCATTGCTACAAGGCTGTTTTTGTGAGACCATAATGGCAAACAGACTTGTGGTTCACCATAGGGTGACTTCCTTTGGCTGTCACTAGGCAACAAATCAAGATGGAGCCATCTGTAGCCAATTACATGCTCTCTAGAAAAAGACACTCTCTTTAGGAAGCAAACCTAGAAGTCCTGTACAATACCACGTCCACAGCAGCAATCTGTTACTCAGCTGAATACCATTTTCACCTGGTAGGAGCCCTTCAAAACAAAGAACAAAACTTCATGCCACACATTGGGTTATGAATGTAGTTCAAACACTTATTGTGAGTGGTGTCTAGTTTTGTTTTATTATGTTAGAGTGGCAGGTAACCCCTTTCATTGACCTACTTACAGTCTAAATGGAAAATATCAACTAAAATCTACCTCATGTCACTCTTTCAAAATCAACATATCAAGGAAAAATATTGCTTTAAGTTTCTTCATAATTAACAATATATTTCAATTAGACATGGACTAGAAAAATAAATAAGACACAGTTCCTGCCCCAGGGAATGTTGCACAATCTACTCAGGAAGATAACACATGTATGGAAAAACATAATGCAATGCATCATAAGGATCATCTCATTTAATATTCCTAACAACTCTGTGAGGAAGTGTTACTTTTTGGCCATTTACAGATGAGGAAACAAAGACAGAAGTTAAGTAAATTGCCTATGACAACGTTGCTATTAAACAGTACAGCCAGTATTTGAGTCCAGGTAGTCTGGTTCTAGAGAGCACGATTCTCTTTTTCTTTTATTTTTTTGTTTTGTTTTGTTTTCTTTTCTCTTTTTCTTTCTTTCTTTTTTTCTGGGGGGGAGGGATACAGGGATGAATCCAGGGGCACTTAACCACTGAGCCACATCCCCCAGCACTTTTTATTTTTATTTTGAGACAGGATCTTGCTAAGTTGCTTAGGGCCTCACTAAGTTGCTGAAGGTGGCTTTGAACTTGTGGTCCTCCTGCCTTCAACCTCCCAAGTTGATGAGGGTATAGGCATGTGCCATCACACTCAGCTCCAGAGGGGACGATCTTAAGAATACAACACAGTAAAAATGTATGACTCCGAATAGCAACTTCTCAAATGTTCTATGTCTTGAAGTATGGCTAGAAGTAACATTTTAGAGAGAAATGTGTGGACATAATTTCACATCAGGTCCATAGTAGCTGCATAATATGAACAGCTTTTTCAAACTATACTTGGTTATTATACATCAGCCAGTACCAATCAATTTTCATGAAAATTCCCAGACGCTGTTAAGCATGATGAAAACTCTCACTCATCAATAACTCAAGGGAGACTGTCTTTCTCTGGTTTTTGTCTTAATCATCTCCATCATCATCTTCTGATTCTGTTGTGTTCTTCCATCAGGTCAATTGAGAGAATAAGACCACGAAGGGACATACAACTTTATACTTACATGTAAAGACCAATAGCTATTATGTATTTTGCACGATTATAGATCAGCTTCTTGGTATTTATTCCTTCCATCTATATCACAGACCTATGAAATTAGTATGATTTTTACTTACATTTGACATCCGAGAACACTGTGTCATAGAGAGTTTGAAAAATACAAGAGTGCACAGCTAGCAAGTGGTGCCTGGCCCTTGAACCAAGTCTGCCAGACTACAGAGTCTATTAAACAAAATTCTTAATGAGTTGTATGTAATATTGAAAAAATTAAATGTGCATGTAAACTGTTGTTTGATATTCCTGATAATTATATTTCCCCTCTGTATACATCATCCTATTTTGTTTTGATGAGCACTGCTCTAGGAATCACTATCATTAATTCATGCAGAAAATGTATAATTCTTCTATTGCTATATGGCATAGTAAACTTTTCTTACTTGGGCTAACTCATTCAATTCATCCACTCTTCCTATTTGTGTGTATGTCTGTGTGTGTGTGTGTGTGTGTGTGTGTATGTGCGTGCGCGCACGCACACATGTATGTATTAAGCAACCATTCAGCCCAGAATATTTGGTAGGGGTGACAGAAAACTTACAGGCAATTGTCTTGCAGCATGGAAGAAGTGTGATGAATGAAGTTCAAGGAGCTATGGAAGCCCAGAGGAGAAGCACCTCACCCAGACTTGGGAAAGCAGGATAGGAGTCAAGAAGTGGTGTCATAATCCTAAGTCATGAAGGATGAGTAAGAGCCAGGCAAAGAATTGGAGAAGGGAAGTGACATTTCCAGAAGAAAGAACTGTATTGACAAAGGCCTGGAGTGTGACCCTGACCTGCTCATAGATCTGTCAGTAGTCTGGCCTGGCTGAATTATTGAAGGGAAAAAGGCAGTGAAATTTTTATGAGAGTGAACAAGAGGGAGCATTTAGTTCTGCTCATTAGAAGGACTAAACCAAAGAAAGTAACAGAGACAGTGAGAGTGTGGATGTGTTTCAGACACCTTTGCATTATGTGTGCACCTAGACCTTTCCAGGGCACATGGCAAGTGCTCAGGAATTGATTCTTAGTTTGCCATTATGTCTCTTTACTTGCTAGGACACTTAATAGATTCATTGTGGCCAAGGTGATAATCTGCCAAAAATCTCTGTGTCTCACTACAATAAAATTTCTTGTTCTCAAATATCCATTGTGGATCTAGTTAACATTTTGGAGTGGCTTTTTCCTATGTGGTGACTCAGTCATACCTGCTGCTTTGATTTCATGGCATCTGCATCTCCATATATATTTCTACAATCACTGTGGAAGGGGGAAGAGAGACTAGAGGGTCTCACTTAGACACTTAAATGCTCTAAAATGTCTCACTTCATCATACTATTTAGCCAGAACAAGTTACGTGGCCTGTCCCAACAGTAAAACGGAATGGGAAATGGAATCTTCACATACGCTATAAAAGAGAAGAGAATCTGCTAATATCAGCCAGGTGGGTGTGAGATTTTAGTTCAACAGATTTATTTATGCTATGGACTAAATGTCTGTATCTTCCCAGAATTCATATGTTAAAACCTGATCACCAAGGTGATAGTATTAGAAGGCCTTTGAGGGGTGATTAGGTCACAAGGGCTCAACACTCACAAATGACATTACTAACCTTATGAAAGAGGCCCAGAGAACTGTCTTGCTCCTTCCACTCAGTGAATACGTACAGAAGGTGCCATCTATGAGGAATTGACCCTTACTAGACACCAAATCTGCTGTCACCTATTGTACCTCTCAACCTCCAGAACTGTAAGCAATCCATTTCTGTCAATTATAAGTTGCCCAGTCTAAAGTACTTTGTTATGGTACCTCAAATGAACTAAGACAATTTATGATTGTTGTGTGCTAAGTTGGTCTCTTGGCAATTATATTCAGACAGGCAACTATTCAAATGTCTGGGCTTAGATGGATTTGTTACAGTTGCTGCTTTTCTTGACTGGAAACTATGCCATCATCTGTTCTTGGGTTTGAGCCAAGAATAATAAATCATCAGGTACGATGATTACATTACTAAAGCCACTGTATTAGCGATGCTGTTCTCACCATTTGGATAATGGGATCTGTATATGGTGTGAATGAAACAAGACAAAATACCAAGTGGCAAACCCAGGACAGATCCACTGTATTCTGAAAGGATTTGTTGTATGACAAAGATTTTCTTCCTCTATGTTGTTTGATGGATGATTCAGCTATATTAATGAATCAGGTTCGTATGAAATCTAAGTCATACCTATTATCTATTTCTATCTACATTTCCTATACACAAACTACAAAGTTACATTCCAGATATATGTCCTGGTGTGTGTTCCCAGAATGGGTATGTAACATGTCTGGTCCTGCGAAATGATCCTATGAAATTTTTGAAGATGGCTGCACAGTACATGGAAGAATAGAAACTGTTTAATGTTAGCTTACTGCAAATATGGATGCTTAATGTATACTGCTTATTGGAACAATATGATGTCATTTTTTGTCCATCATGATATAAAGAGTTCAAAAGTTTGATAGTATTAAAAAGGATGTGCATAAGCCAGAACACTCTCACTTAAAATGCAAATGGATATAACTCTTCAACAGGCTATTTAGTAGTATCTATTAAAAGTAACTTTTCAGACCCTGTAATGCAACATTTTTAGTGTTCAAAATTTATTCTATAGGAAATTTTCCAAAAATATGCAACAATTTAAGTACAGGGATATTTATTGCAGCATTGTTTGTAACAGGAAAAAAATGAAAATGATCCAAATATTTATCCCCAGAACAGAGAAAATATATCACAGTACAATATTTTTAAAATTAGCATATCTGCATATATTGTATGGAAAGATGGTTCATGCTATATAGGTCAGTAAAGAAGGCAATATTTCAAAACAGCATGAATAGTTTGTTAAAAATTGATTTTTCTTACACCATGGGTGTAGCTCAGTGGTAGGGCACTTGCCTAACATGTGTGAGGCCCTGGGTTCCATCCTTAGCACCACACATACAAAAAAAGAAAGTTTTGCCTTAATAAGTGCTGTTATTCATTCAAGAAGGAAACAAATGTTTAGAAGAATAGACGCATTTTATAAGCAGTTACATCTATAAGGCTGGAATTATGGGATACTTTCATTTTCTAAAATACTTGTCTTAATTTGTTCCTACTGCTATAACAAAATACCTTAAACTGAATAATTTTCAAATAAGAAGACTGGGAAGTCCAAGATCAAGGCACCAGCAGATTCAGTGTTTCATGAATGTGGAACCTCCCCACAACTCCTAGCACATTGCTTGCACAATTCAGGCCGATAGTAAATATTTGTGAAATTGAATGAACAAATGAGTGAATAAATTTCCATTATGACAACTGCTTTGCCAATTTATAGATGCTGCCAGCAAGTGGCAGTAGTCTCCTTTGATTCTTCTACCATCCGATGCACTGCTCTTATAAGTGCCTAAAATCATTAAGTAGAGCAATGTCAGTTCAAAGTAGTTTGGCAAAGAAGAAAGTGCTAAAGTCAGTCAGGTAACCTGAGCTTTTAGCCCCAGATCTGCCATTGACTAGATATGTGTGACTTTTAAGCCAGTTCTTCACTTTCTGGAGTGTGTGTGTGTGTGTGTGTGTGAAAAATGAAGGAGTAAGATGGGACGATTATCCAGAGACTAATACTTTATGATCTTTATCCTTGGAAAACTCAAGATAACTAGTGCTATGAGATCCTGGGCTAGTTGCTACCATTGTTTCTCATCATTTTTAGAATGTACTTAACATAACAAGATGGATGGAGGTATTTCCTCAGAAATGCTCTCCAAACTCTCTTTCCTTGTTTGGATGCAATGGGAGACACCCAGGCTAAACTATCCCAACTCTTTCTGACTAGTATGGAGTCTCCTGAAGAAACCTGGCAGTGATCCTTAGAAGTGAGGGAAAGAGGAAGATGAAGGGCAGAAACTCAGTTCAAGAAACATGAGGCAAGCCAAAGGGAAAGACTGGAATAATAATTCAGCTATTTAGATATTTTTAAACCACAATTCTGTCTCCATCAACAAAACACAGTACCTGTACTCCCAGCTGGAGAGTAGACAACTAAGGAGAGATGTTCTCCTGTCAAGAACAGGAAACAGGAAGTCAGAAACTGGAGCAAAATGGCACAGCTGGGTTAAGTTCAGGAGTAAGAGAAGTTATAACTCAGTTAGGTTTTAAAATCAAGAAGGGACAAAGAACTGCCAAGATACTTAGAAAAAGATGTGCATGGCCAGAATTTATATTTGGCTAGCAGATGTCATGGGTATCACATTTACAATTGCAGTACTTAGAAAAATGCAGTAAAAGGATGCTTTCTTTTGATAGAGTTGAACTTGGTGTAGATGTCTGATTGTAGCTACAAGGAAACATCACTATTTCCCTATTATCTAGTGGAAGAGGGTTTAAGTTCCAAGAACAAAGTTGAAATGTGGAATAAAAATCTCCTCTGAGAGGGAAACTAATGGAGGAGATAATATTTCCTATGCTTTAGTCAACTTTTTTGCTGTTGTGACAAAAAGATCCAACCAGAACAATTATAGGAGGAAAAGTTTAAGGGCTCATGGTTTCAGAGGTCTTACTTTATAGAAGGCTGGCTCCATTCCTCGAAGCTCAAGGTGAGGCAGAACATCATGGCAGGAGAGTGTAGTAGAGGGAAGCAGCTCACAAGGTGATCAGGAAGCAGAAAGAGAGAGACCCAACTCTCCAGATACATATATATACCCCATAGCCATGCCCCCAATGAACCACTTCCTCCAGTCACACCCCACCGGTCTCCAGTTACCACTCAATTAATCCCACTGGGCTATAACCCAATCATTTCTCCTCCAAACTTCTTTGCATTGTCTCACATGTGAGCTTTTGGGGAAAACCCTCACATCCAAAACATAACATTCTGCCTTTGGACCCCAAAAGCTCACACTCATCTGACAATGCAATACAATACATTTAGTTCATTCCCAAAAGTCCCCATAGTCTCAATAGTTCCAAGATTGCTCAGAGTTCAAGTCCAAAGTCTTCTCTGAGGCTCAAAGCAATCTCGTATTGTGATTTCCTGTAAAATTAAAAGCAGTTTACAAGTATCCAATATATAATGGTACAGAGTATGTATTTCCATTTGCAAAATTAGGGTCATAGAAAGAAGGGATAGGATCAAAGCAACACTGAAGTCCAGCTGGGCAAACAAGTCCTATAGCTCCATGATGTTCTCTCCAAAGGGCTTGTGTAGCTCTGCACCTGTGCCCTTGTTTGCAGTCCAAGTGGCTTTTCTGTTCGCTTGTCTCTGCTCAATTCCTACAGCTTTACTAGGACAATGTCACACGTTACTGGCATTTCTTAATCTCAGAGTTCTCCACTTCAGCTTTGGCTTCCTCCTCACATCTCCACACTTCGACTTCTCAAGGGATCTCAAGCAGTAGCCAAGCCTCCAGAGACCTTTGCTGCAGCAGCCTCTGAGTTCCTGGGTACTGAGCACATTTTAAAAACTTCCTAGGCCCCCTGGTGCAAGAAGGATTCCCCATGGTCTGTTCTTAAGAGAATTTTCACTTTCATTCCCTTGAGCCTGCTGGGTGTGGTTTTGCCAGCTCCTGAGATACCCTGAAGCCGTCTTTCTTATTGTCTCTGGGTAAAGTCTTTAGCATTTCTTTACTGGCAGTAATGTCTTTAACAGCTGCAACTTCCTGAGCCCCAGTTTTACTCCCAGCTTTCAAGTCCAAGTTTTTCAAATCTTTCTGCTCTGCTTTCTGTTCCTGATTATCACAATAAATTTGGCTGAAAGCTGCCAGCAATATTGATGCCACCTCCTAAATGCTGTGCTGCCTAGACATTTCTTCTACCAGATTAAGAAGTTCAGCACTTTTAAAATCAGCTTCACAGAAAGTCTCAGGACAACGGCAAAATACAGACAGCTTCTCATCTAGAAGCTAACACAAATGGCCTCTACTCCAAATTCCAATAGTGTCCTTCTTTTCTGAACTCTCTTGAGTCCTGTCTTCACTGTTTACAGTCTGAATGGCATTCTAGTCTTCTGAGCTTCCACCAGAATCAGCCAGTAAGCTCCGCTTACAACAACCTAAAGCGTTTCCAGCTTGCACTGCTAAACACCTCAAATTTCCTCCAATCAAATCCAAAATGCTCCAAAAACTTATGAACCACATGGTTAATCACAGCAATGACCCTGCTTCTCAATATCAATTTCTGTTTTAGCCAGCTTTTCCACTGCTGCCACTAAAAGACCCAACCAGAACAATTATAGAGGAGGAAAAGTTTGAGGGCTTATGGTTTCAGAGGTCTTAGTCCATAGAAGGCTGACTCTATTCCTCAGGGTGCTGGGTGAGGCAGGACATCAGGGCAGGAGAGTGTGACAGAGGAAAGCAGATCACATGATGATCAGAAAGCAGACAGAGACATTCCATGCTCCAGATACAAAATATTACCCCAAAAGTCACATCCCCAATAAACTGCTTCCTCCAGCCATACCCCATCTATCTCCAGTGACCACTCATTCAATCCCATCGGGTGATTAACTGATTGGGTTAAGGCTCTCATAACCCAATCACTTAATCTTTAAACATTCTTCTATTGTCTCACACATGAGATTTTGGGGGACACCTCACATCCAAACCATAACATCCAATTTACAAGGAGCAACTAATTTAACTTTAGCTTAACCAATGATACTAATACATCTAAAATGCACAAGAGGGAGAGAGAATGAGAGAGGGAAAGTGATTGACTTTTGTCTGTGCACACGCAGCACTGTCTAAGGGAAAGAACGTGAGTATCATAATATAATGCTACATTACCAAACCAGATTAAATTTCTATGAAATGTATAATCCATTCTCTTTAATTATATTGGATACATATAGAAAGATGCATGGAAGAAAATAGACAAAATATAGCAACTCTTTATAACAGAATTATAGACAATAAACAATTTTTATTTTCTTATATATAATTCAGTCTTTTCCCAATTTTTTATGGAACTTGCAGAACTTATATAATGTAAAAAATAAAATCAATGTCAAGACCTATTGATGGCTTATTTTGTTAGTAATGAAAAAACTTATGGTTAAGTTTCTCTAGATCATTGAAGCCCATCTTGCTGCCCAACCCCCACCCATCAACAAATTCCCAAGAGTAGGGTATAATTACGAAGATGCCCCAGAAAATAGCCTACTTTTTACTGAATCACTAAGTACTTAGTATTCTGGTAAAGTGGCCTGAACTGTGTGTGGGATGGGAAGACTTCTTTTGGCCCTTCATCTTAAAGAAACTTAGAGTAGAGATAGACCTAAGCAGGTATTATGATAGGTCCACTCTTTCTCTCCTTGGCTCATCTTGGTTCCTCTTAAGAAAAGTCAAGGGACTGTGGGCTTCCTTGTCACAGTAGCCACATGAGATTCAGGAGCTCAAGGAGAACACAGAGAACTTGCTCCACACTGAAGAGATTGACCCCAATCCTGTTCTGACTCAAATCTCTTGAATATTCCCAGAGAAAGCTCCAACCGCTAGTAGGGAAGAAGGGGACAGGTCAGTCTTATCCTAGGGCAGGGGCTCTCCAACTTTGACAACCCCAATAGACACATACCACATACTCCAGCACACATCTGACACAAAAGTTCCACAAACAATATCCTATCATCAGGGCCTCCTTCCTAGGTGTGTGACCTGTATATAGCACAGGGCTCTGTGTTCAGAAGAGCCCATTCTTTTAAAAAAAAAAAATTTTAGATGTTGATAGACCTTTGTTTTATTCATTTATTCATATGTGGTGCTGAGGATCGAACCCAGGGCCTCACACATGCCAGGCAAGTGCTCTACCACTGAGCCACAACCCCAGTCCCAGAAGAGGCCATTCTTGATTTAAAATTCTGCTCTTGCTATCTAGAAATTGTTAACAATCTTAATTTTTTACTTTCCAATTAAGAAATGCCAAGTACTTTTTATTCCTAAAGAAATATCTAAGTATAATCAATTATTAAGTATTGAAGTATTCTATCCTGATACTTGCAAACAGAGCCCAATATAATTAGGTTTTATATAGGGGAAAACCAGTGGTTCTCAACCCTGGATGTCAATTAGAACCACCTGGTATGATTTTAAAAGCAATCTTATTTTTGAACTCATATTTTGTAAGTGGAGTTAGAAGCAGCAGTTGAGCAAATACACTTACATGCATGTGTATGTGCATACTGTCTCATCTTGCCATCCTGTTTGCATGTGGTGTTCATGATGCCTTAGGAATACTGAACTCCAGTGTTCCCATTAGTTTTGAGTTCATTAGCACTGAAAAGGAGTATAAGCTACCACTAAGTATGGTGGAGAGAGGGGGTAATAGTGATGGTGACATAACCAGAGGCCACACTTTCTTTTTGAACGTGAACTTGTCTCCAACACAGAAAGAATGCAATGGAATTCTGAGAAACATGAAAACGAAGCATTCACAGTAGTGTCCCTTTATCCATGGTTTCACTCACCATGGTTTCAGTTACCCAGAGCCAGCAGTAATCCAAAAATATTAAATAGGAAATTCCAGAAGTAAGCAATTCACAATTTTCAGATCATGTGCCATTCTGATTAGTGTGAAAAAATCTTTTATCATTCTGCTTGGTCCACCTGGAATGTGAATCATCCTTTGTCCAGCTGCTCACCCATTACTCATTTAGTAACCTAGGATATCGGATGGACCGTCATGATATTGTAGTGCTTGTGTTCATTTGGGTCACCCTTTTTTTATTTAATCATAAATCCAAAACACAAAAACAAAGATGGTGGAAACTTTACTATAGTATGCTGTTACAATTGTTCTACTTTATTATTCATTGTTAATCTCTGTGCCTAATTTATAAATAAACTTTGTTATAGGTAAGTGTGAACAAGAAAACACACACACACACACACACACACACAATTCAGTAGTATTCTGAGTTTCAGACTTCCACTGGGGGAGTTGGAGCATATGGAGCATATCCCCTGGGGATAAGGGGAAACTACAGTATGATGGAAACAATGACATAGAAGGAAAGGGAAAAGATACAGCAACTCTTTCCCTTCCAGCCTTCCTTACTCATCAGTAAATGAAGGCAGAGAATGTTAGTAGAATGTGTATTCATAGTGAAATTAAAAACAGTTAAATTAGTTTTGTGCAGCATTTTCATTGTTCTGGTAAGAGCTACAAAATACCAATTGTGTAATTTTGGTGATTCCACAGGTAAATTAAATGATTTTGCATTTGCTTCTTAAACTATCCTTGCAAAACATATAGATGAATGGTAAAATTCATGTTAATAATTTTAAATTTTTATATTGTTTTACTTAATATGAAAATAAATAGCAAATAAAAAATACCATGACAAGTTGAGAGAGAAACTTCAGGAGGATAAAAAAGGAAAAGCTTTGTATTTCAGTCTCTAGCAACACTTTTCCTGCTTTTCGATTGAGGAGTCTCACATTTCCATTTTGCACTGGACCTGCAAATTATATAGCAAGTTCTGCTTATAATGTGTGAGATCCCTGATACTTTGTACCCAGGTCTTCTCTGTTTTAAAATGTTGTTCGTGATCCACTAAATTGATTTCATGACCCCTAATGAGCTGTGACAAGCATTTGGGGAACAGTGCCCTAGAGGTTAGAATGCATGGTTAACATTCCCCCAAACATTTTTCTCCTCTACTAAACCAAAGGGTTTAACAGTGAGGCATGGGGTCAATCAAAGGTGGTATTGTTCCCCCTCCAGAAAGATAATCAGAGGTATCAGCCAAGACCTCCACAAGGCTGCTTGATTAATTATTGCCATGGCTTCTAGAACCAATGAGATGGATAATTTGGTCCTTCAAGGCCTTATGCAAATATCTCTTTGATGTTGCCTCAGAAGTCTCTGTAATCCATCAAAGCAATACTTCAATTAAGTTTATCCCAAATCCATCCAGGTAGTAGGTCAAGAAGTCATCCCCTATTCTATTTCTCATCTAAAATTATGTATCACTCAGTTATCCCAATAGGGTCACAAGACAGGATTATACAATGTGTGCCAGATATTAACATCCCATGGAGGAAACTACATTTTGAACAAAATTAAAACTGTGTTGGTTCAGAACGTGAGCTTAGGAATCAACTAGATCAGATACTAATCCTAGCTCTGTTCCTCACTTGGGCATGTAATTTAGCCTTTCTGAGTATTGTTTTCCTCAACTGAAAAGATATGATCATTAATACCTACCTCTTGGTATTGCTGTGAGAATTCATGTTTGCACACTAACAACACTCAGAAAATGACAGCTGTTATTGTTGTCCTTTCCAAAAGATACATATAAGTAAAATTATGTACAAAGTATAGTCCTTATGTAACCTTGTTTCTGTACTATTCAGTCCACACAGAAAGATCTTTTGAGTTCCTGGTTCAGTATCAACTTGGAGCAACTTTGCCTATTAGGCAATATTTGACTATGCCTGGAAACATTTTTGGTTGTCATACCCCGGGGAAAAACACTACCAGCATCTGGTGGGTAGAGACCAAGGGATGATTCTACACAGCCTACAATGTACACAGTTTGAAATATCAGTAAACACTGAGCACATCTGTCTTGGTTGAGTCCTGGATCAGCATCTCTTGGAAAGTATACAGTTACTTTCTCACCTCCAAAATTGGATTATTTAACCCCAAGACTCTTATTTTCCAAAGTTCTCAGAGCTATGAGAACATATGACAAGGGCAAAGTAATTTTGATCCCTTCATACTACAAAATACAATGCAGCCATAAAGGGAATGAAATGGAGTATTAGCATAATAGCTAACATCTGTTCAACATTCTTGTGCTTCATATTCAGTATCTCATTTGGTTCTTACAGCACTATGAAGTAGTTCTTACTATGAACATCAGCTCCCCATTTTACAGAGAAGGAAAATGGAGGTCAAAGAGATCAGGTGGCATACAAGTACTCAAGATTAATTTCTTGAAATTTTAGAGTTTATTTTTGTTAACCAAAGGAAGATAACTGTTATATGGCATAGCTCAATTGGGAGATACAGATTTGAGTGGTTTAATGTAATTTCAAAGGTCTATATTTCTCTAGTTGTGTTATACTTGCTTTAAGATCTTATTTTGGGTAAGGAGAAACTCTTCTTGGATTTCTAATTATTTTGATATTTCTACATATTCATTGGAGACTCATGAGTTGCAGGCACCATGGAACAGAATTAGGATACTAAATCATTTGAATGGTTCATACTAAAATGCAGTGGTTCTCAAAGAGTGACCTGTGGATACCCAACATTCCCTGAGATACTTTCAGGCAGTCCATAAGGTCCATAACATCAAATGTTATCTGCCTTTTAAATTATATTGAACTTTGCACTGATGGCACAAAGCAATGGCTAGTAAAACCTCCACCACTTAAAGAAAAACCAGCTGGGCATAGTGGCGCATACCTGTAATCCCAGCACTTGGGAGGCTGAGGCAGGAGGATCGTGAGTTCAAAGCCAGCCTCAGCAACTTAGCCAGGCCCTAAGCAACTCAGTGAGACCCTGTCTCTAAATAAAATACAAAATAGGGCCGGGGATGTGGCTCAGTGACTGAGTGCCCCTGGGTTCAATCCCCAGTACCAAAACAAAAACAAAACAAAAAAACACCCAGGGCAGTGAAATATTCCCCAATGCCATGTGCTCAGAGCAAAAGAAAAAAACAATGCCTCTGGTAAAAGAGCAAAAATTTTTGTCTATATTAAATCTTAGTCTTTTATATTCTGCATTGAAGATGAAAAGTTTACATAAAGTACTTCTGCTTCATACTGAGGTATGATGGTTGTTTCAATGGAAAGTACTTGTCCAACTGAATTGAAAGCTGAATATGAGGGCTGGGATTGTAGTACAGTGGTGGAGCACTTGCCTAGAATGTGAGGCACTGGGTACGATTCTCAGCACCACATATACAAAAATGAATAAAACAAAGGTGTATCAACATCTGAAAAAAAATTTTTAAAAAGCTGAATGTGGAAAAATTCATTGATAAGGTTTCACATTTCACAATGCAACTAACCTTTAAGAAACTGGGCTGGGGTTGTAGGTTAGTGGTAAAGTACTTGCCTACCAAGTATGAGGTACTGGGTTCAATCCTCAGCACCAAATAAAAATAGATAAAATAAAGGTATTGTGTCCATCTACAACAAAAAATATTTTTTAAAAAAACTACCAAGTCACATGACTTCTCAAGTATATTCTGCCACTCATTTAAAGATAAATAATACAGCTGGGCATGGTGGCACACACCTGTAATCCCAGCACCTGGGGAGGCTGAGGCAGGAGAATTACAAGTTTGAAGCCAGCCTCAGCAAATTAGAGAGGCCCTAAGCAACTTAGTGAGACCCTGTCTTGAAATAAAAAAAATTAAATAAAACAGGCTGGTTTTATCTAGTGTAATAAGGCCTATGTAATAAGGGGATGTGACTTAGTGGTTAAGTGCTCTTGGGTTCACACCCTAGTACCAAATAAATAAATAAATAATTCGAATACTACACACTTCCAAAAATTGAAGAAAATAGAACACTTCCCAATGTTTTTTTTTTTTTTTTTTGAGGTCTACATTTCCCTGACACCACCAAAATAGATTGGTTTAACATTTGAAAATTAATTTATTTCACCATATCAATGGATTAAAAATTTAAAACATATAATCTTCCTAATAGATGCAAAGAAAGCTTTTAACAAGATGCAACATCTATTCCTGATGAAAACTCTCAGCAAACTAGGAATAGAAAGGAATTTCTTGAACCTGATACAGTGTCCTACAAAAAACTTACACATAAGTCGTATTTAATGGTAAAAGGACAAAAGATTTCCCTTTAAGATTAAGAACAAAATGAGGATGCTCTCACCACTTCTATCCAATACAAACTGGATGTTTTAGCTAGTGGAATGAAAAAGAAATAAAGGAATCCAGAGTGGAATGGATGAAGTTTTATTTTCTTTAGCTGCAAAACAAATGATGTAGAAAATCCTATGTAATTGACAAAAAAGCTATTAGAACTAAGAAGTGAGTATAATTTGGTTGGGGGATAGAAGGTCAATATACAGAACTATTTTTCTATGCACTAGGAATAAGCAATCAGAAATTGAAATAAAAACACTAAAGTAGCATTGAAAATAAATATGAAACACTTAGGAATAAATGTGACAAAAATACACAAAACCTACAAAACACTGCTAATTTTTAAAAACTTTAAGTAAATAAAAGAATATACTGTGTCTATAAATGGGAAAAATTAATACTGTTAATATATTGATTTTCTGCAAATTGATCTACATAGTCAATGAAATTCTAGTCAAACTCTCACAAGGCATTTTCATGGAAATTAACCAGATTGTTCTGAAATTTACATGGAAATGCCAAGGACTCAAAGTGGCCAAAACAAGGTGGAAAAAGGAAACAAAACTGGAAGACTTACACTATTAATTTCAATAATTAGGACTGGGAATGTAGCTCAGTTGTAGAGTACTTACCTAGCATGTGCAAGGCCCTGAGTTCCATCTCTAGTACTGAAAATACTAACAATTTTAATAATTGCTGTAAAGTTGCAGTAATTAAAAAAGTGTTGTATTGTCATGAAAACAAATAGATTAATGGAACAGAAGAATGGCTCCTGAAATAGGCATATTCGGACATAGTCAACTAATTTACAACAAAGTTATCAAGGCAATTGAATGGGCAAAGAATAATATTTTGAAAAATGGTCCAGAAACCATGGATATTCATATGTAAAATAAATAAATCTTAAACTTTACCTCACACACTATAAAAAAACTTTACTCAAAATGGATATGGACCTAACTATAAGAGCTAAAGCAAGAAAATTCTTTAAGGAAAAAATACAAATATCCTCAAGACCTTGGAAAACTATAGAAAAGATTTCGTAAAGATGAAACCAAAAGTGCAAATCATAAAAAATCAACAAATAGCAAATTGTCATACAAATTTCAATATTTCCTCTTAAAACACTTATAAAAATTAAAAGACAAGTCACAGATGGGAATATAATATTGACAAAGCATATATTTCCAATGGACTTTTATTTAGAATACATAAAGAATTCTTACAGCTCAACAATAAAAAGATAACCATCCAATTTTACAAAGGGCAAAATATTTTAGCAGAAATTTCACCAAATAAGTTATACAGATAGCAAATACATGAAAAGATTCTCAATTCATTAGTCACTGGGAAACAAATTAAAAATAAAAATAATATATACTAACTAGAACAGCTAATATGAAAAAGATGGTTGTTCCAAGTGTTGGGGAGGATGTAAGACAACTGCAATTATCAAACATTGCCTGTGGGAATTTAAAATGGTACAACTACTCTGGAGAACAGTTTTGTAGTTACTAAAAAACTTCAACACGGAGAGGGAAGGGAAGAAGAGAAGTTCATTGGATTAGACAAAGGGGAATGAAGGGAAGGGAGGAGAGATGGGAATAGGAAAGACAGTAGAATGGATGGAGCATAACTTTCCTATGTTCATATATGAATACATGACCAGTGAAACTCCATATCATGTCCAACCACAAGAATAGGAGGTTATACTCCATGAATGTATGATATGTCAAAATACATTCTACTGTCATGTATAACTAAAAAGAACAAATAAAAAACAACAATAACTTCACCACACATCCACCATATGTTTTGATCAGTTCACTCTTAGGTCTTTCCCTGAAAATGATAGTATATGCCCACACAAAAACTTGCAGATACAGTCCTTCTTTGTAACTTTATTTGCAAGATACTCAAACGGAAAACCACCCAGTGGTTCTGTCAACAGTGACAGAATACACAAAATGTTGTTTATCTTTACAATTGAATACTATTCAGCAATAAAAAGGAATTAACTATTAAGACATGAAACACCATAGATGAATTTCAAAACAATTATGCTGAGTGGAAAAAAAGAGACAAAAAAGAGTTCAAACATTGTGATTTAATTTAGAGAAAATTCAATAAAATGCAGATGATTCTATAGTGACAGAGTTTCAGTGGTTGCCTGGCACAGGCAGGAAGCTTGGAGGTGCAAAAGTTAGTGAATATGGAGGGGCATAAAGAAACTTTGGTGTATATAGACATATTCATTATCTTGATTGTGGAAATGGTTTCATGAATATATAGTCAGCAACCCCCCCCCCACAGGATCCGGGTGGTAGAGTCAATCATTTACAGAGAGATGTTTTATTAATTCTAGTATTGAACACATATAGGCTTTTTAAATGTGTGATATTGGGGATTTGACCCAAGAACTAAAACACACTAGGCAAGTGCTCTATCACTGAGCCACATTCCCAGTCCAAGGCTTTTTTCCTTGTCTTTATTCCCTAAAAAATATAGTGCAACATCTATTTGCATAACATTTACATTATATTAGGTATTATAAGCAATCTAGAGATGATTTAAAGTACATAGGAGGATTTATATAATTTATATGCAAATACTACCCCATTTCATATAACAGATTTCAGCATCCATTGTTTTCCTAATTTTAGCTGAAATATAAAACAAAACACAAAACAAATAAATATAACAATATAAAAATATTAAAAAAACAAAAATTGTATGTATTTATAGTGCATTACGTGATGTTTTGATACATGTATACATTATATAATTTAAATCAGGGTAAAAACATCTTTCTCCTAATTTATTATTTTTATGGTGAAAACATTCAAAAATTCTTCCAGCTTTTTAAAACATACAGTACATTATAGTTATCTACAATCACACAACTGTGCAATAGCACACCAGGATTTCTTACTTCTATCTAATGGTAACATAGTACCCTAGATCAATCTCTCCCCATCCCCTTCCCCCTGTACTCTCCCTGGCCTCTGATAATCATCATCCTATTTTCAACTTCTATAATATAAAGGTTTTTAGACTCTACATGTAAGGGATATCATGCCATATTTGTTTTTCTGTGCTGGCTTATTTCACTTAACATAAAGATCCCTGGTATCATCGTTGTTGTTGTAAATGACAGATCTTTATTCTTTTTTATGGCTAAATAATGTTCTGTTATGTATATGTACCACATTTTCTTTATCTATTCATCACTTGATAGACACTTATTTCTTGGCTATTGCAAACAGTGCTGCAATAAACAGAAGTGTAGATGTCCCTTCAACATACTGATTTCATTTATTTTTGATATATACCTAGTAGTGGAGTTGATGGATCATATGATAGTTCTATTTTTCATTTTTGAGCATTCTCCATATGTTTTCCACAATGACTGAACATATTTACATTATCGAAATTTATATGCCTATATAAATTTTTCAAATAGTGCTCTTTAAGTACATGCAGTTTATCATGTCAGTTATATTTTAATAAAGTTATATGGAATATATCTACAAAAGTTATTAAAATACTCCCTTTTTCCAACTACATATCTATGTGAGCTCTGATTCTCTTTCATACACTGTAACCAGAATAACATATGGCAACTGATTGAACACAGAAGCAGATATGAGGATCCAGTTGTCTTTTATTATACCAGGCATTTAAAGAGATTTGCAAAAATGCAAAACAATGCCACTTTTCTTATTATTTTGTTTTTGTTTTGGGAAACATAGGATTTTAAATTTTTGTTTTGCCAGTTTGGGAAAATACCTGAATTCAATATGGAATTAAAATTATAGACGGGACAGAGCCCTCATCACCTGTTTGGTTTTCTATCATATCTATGAATCACCATTCTGAAAGGAAATATATTCTAAATAAGAATCTAGCTGACTATTTTTTCATCTGTTTTTTTCTAGAGATAGACACAACAAGAGTACAAATATAAGAACTCCTGGAAAATGTATAAATGGATTTGTTTGGAATAAAAACAAAAGAGTTCCCATAGAAAAGGCTAAAAATGTTTAAGGAAGGGAGTTGTTGGATAGAAGGGTAAATATGTAAGAAAGGGTGGAAATTTGGAGTTGAAAACCCATGAGATATGGTTAAAAAGTGAAAAGTGGATTGAAACTATATCTTAGTCTATTAATTAAATGAGTCAGACTGAAAGTTAACCGGTGGGTGATTATTCAAATGTCCATTAACAGAAAGCTGGACAAACAAATTCCGGGATATTTATACTATGGAGTGCCATCCAGTAATAGAAAGGAATGGATTGTTGATAATACACAGCAGTAGATGAATCTTGGCAATATTATGGGAAATGAAAAAAGCCAGACACAAAAGAATATATACAATAGGTTCCACTTGGGCTGGGGATGTAACTCAGTGATAGAGCACTTGCTTAGAATGCACAAGGTCCTGGGTTAGATCCCCAGCATGGCTAAAATGAAAAAAGAAAAAAAAAAGATTCCATTTATATCAAGTTCAAAAACAGACCAAAAATAACCAATGGTGATGTAATTCAGAACAGAAGTGGAGTCTATGAGGGTGTGGAAGGAGGCACAAGGAGACCTTGAACTCAATCAAATAATAACTTGAGAAAGTTAATCAACCAATGGATCAATTTTCCTTTAATCTATTCGTCACTGATTTAACCTAAGATGCCTGTTTCTTTCCAACTGAAATCCCTGAAACGAGGCTATCACCACTTATAATGAAAAAGAGTCATTTCTTGAGCAAAACCCTGCTGAACCCATCCAGTCTTCCTCTCCTCCAGTACTTACTTTACCCAACCTCATATGTGGATACCCTACTTACAATCCTGCCCCACTGCAATCCTTTCTCTGCAGGGGAGTTATCTTAATCAGATAGTGACACACTCCTGCTTAACCCTTCTGAAGCTTTCCCAGCACATTTAGAAAGAAATGGAAGTCTTTTCCTCTCTCCTACAAAGTCCTGCAAGGACATGTCCTGCCCTCCTAGCCTCCAGCCACTGTGCCACTTATTACTTTTCTTTAGCATTTCTGGCCTTCTTTCAGTTCAGAATCACCGAACTCTTTCATGGCTCTGGATACCAACTGTTTTTCTTCCCAGAAAGCTCTTCTCTGCCCCTCTTTTACTGATAAACTCTCACACATTCTGCAAATATGTTGGAATGCTGTTTCTCTAAGAGTCCTTCCCAGCTTCTCCAGTCTATTACATTCTCCAGTACATCATTCTTACAGTGCATCATGTTATATCGTTCATGCAATACAGCACAATTTATAGTCCTACATTAAATGGTGTTTTCATTTGTTTATTATATATGTTCCCTGCTAACATGCTGCATCTCCAGGGTCTAGCACTTATCAATAAATATTTGTGTGTTAATGAATGAATGTGCTTATCCTGCTTATTAGCTTGGAAAGGGTTTCATACTGGAATATTTTGGAGGATGTTATAAAGACTGGCCTGATGAGAAAGAAAGAAAAGGGAACATTAGTGGAATTACTCTGGACAAATTAGAAAGAAGAGCAATAGTGCAAAAGTGAACGGCATCTGCTGTTTGAGAATCCTAGGTGATTTCAAAGCAGATGGTTCCAAAATGGGACTCATTCTTTGGTTCATGCCACAAGTACAGGATGCTAGGGAGAGGGCAGGGAACAAGATAGGTAGTGCCTTCCCTCAGAGAGTTACATTCTAGTGGAAGGCAAGAGAAAATAAAATAAACAAAGTACTATATATAATAGCATTAAGTTTGTAATGATAATCTAAGGCTTGATCTATAGAAGTGGCCCTACTTACTCTTGTCCATTCCCACATTTAAACACCCGGCAAGTACCAAGAAATACCATCCTGACCTGGTCACATTGCTTCTTTTTGCTTTTTCACTATTTTAGACTGAAATCCCACCCTCCCCTTTCTGTTTTCACTGTGGTTCCCAATCATGGCTGTAGAGTGAAATTGCTCAGGGAACTTATAAGAATACGGTTACCATACGAGGCTCTGGGTTCAATCCCTAGTCCTACCCAAAAAAAAAAAAAAATATATATATATATATATATATATATACACACACACACACACACACATATATATACTGATATCCAGGGCTCTATCTGCCCTCCAGAGATTCTGATTTAATTGCTCTGGCATGTGATCTGGGCATGTGGATTTTTTTTTAAGTTTTCAAGGTGATTCTCATATGTAGCCAAGGTTCAGATTCTGCATTAGAAAGAATACTACAAGACCCAGTAAGACTTTAGACATCTGTGATTTTTAATAAGACCTTATCCTTAGCTGAACACTTCAGTCCTAGCCAGAGTTTCTCAATGTGCAATCCTTTCAGTGTCAGAATTTGTTGGGAAGCTTGTTAAATCCTGAATTCTAGATGCCACACTTACAGGTTTTTATCCCACAGGTCTGAGATGAGGTCCAGGAATCTACATTGGAACAAGCATCTGCCATGGCTCTGAGGCACACTACAGTGTGAGAACTTCAGGTTCTCCTAGGGAGTGGGCACTCCTACCAACTGTGGGTGCAAAGCCCTGGTCCAGGTGATGTGCTGTGTTACAAAAAGAAAGAGTAAATCAAGGATCTCATAGACTAATCAGGGAGAGGAAAGCTGTATGTCAATAACTGAGAGTCACAGCATGATCACTGTACAGGGTGCTGCAGCTGAAGTATTTAGATGGAAAATATGAAATTGCTTACATTCAAACATATTTAAGGAAGAGCAAAAGTTTAATAGGTAGAAATAGGGCTACCGAAGGGCAGGCTCATACCACCTCCCATTCCTGGTCTGGGGTACTGGGTCTCAACAGTGCCAGGTTTTAGTGTTGACATCAGTTTTCATTTCTCTGGGGCAAATGCCCAGAAATGACATTTATTGTGGGTCATATAATAAGCATATGTTTCATTTTAAAGAAAATTTCAAACTGTAAGTTCCAGTGGTTTGTTTTACCCAGCTTTTTCATCACTGTGGCCAAAGGACCTGGCAAGAACAATTTAGAGTAGGAAAAGTATATTTGGGAACTCATGATTTCAGAGGTCTCAGTCCACAGACAGCTAACTCCATTGCTCTGGGTTCAAGGTGAGGCAGGACATCATGGTGGAAGGCTGTTGAGAAGGAAAGCAGCTCAGGACATGTTAATCGGGAAGGAGAGAGAGAGAGAGAGAGAGAGAGAGAGAGAGAGAGAGAGAGAACGCCGGGCCGGCCCGCATGCTCCACTCCCCAGGGACACAATTAAAACCCCAAAGGCACAGCCCCAGTGACCGACCTTCTCCAGCCACTCCCACCTGCCTCCAGATACCACTCAGTTAATTCCATCAGGGGATTAATTCACTGATTCAGTTAAGGCTCTCATAACCCCATCATTTGACCTCTAAACTTTCTTGCATTGTCTTATACATGACCTTTTGTCTTAAACATGACTATATTATTTTATATTCCAACTTGCAATGTATGCATGTTCCTGTTTTTCCACATTCTCACCAGCATTTGATGGTGTTAGTATCGATTTTTGTCTTAGCCATTCCGATAGGTGTACTGTCATGATATTTCATTGTTGTTTAAATTCACATTTCCCTAATGGTTAATGATGTTGAAAATATTTTATATGCTTGTTTTTCATCTGTATATCCTCTTCAGTGAAATATCAGTTCATGTGTTTTGCCCAGTTTCTAATTGAACTGTTTATTTTTTACTGTCAAGTGTTAAAATTTCTTTATATATTTTAGATACCAGTCCTTTGTCAGATATGTAGCTTACAGATATTCTCTTCCAGACCATAATAAGTCTTTTCATCATTTTCAGTCATTCACAGAGCGAAAATTTTTCAATTTGATGAGGTTCAATTTATCAATTTTTTTCTTTTATGATTTACACTTTTGGAGTTTTGAGTTAATTTACTCATAAAGTGTGAGGATTAGATCAAGGTTAATGTTTTTGCCAGTGGATATCTAATTGCATCACTACCATTTGTTGAAAAGACAACAAATGCTTTTGCAACTTTGTAAAATAAAGACTCATTCTTTCCCCATTAAGCATGTTAGCTGAAGGTTTTTTCATACTCTTCATTAAGTTGAGGAAGTTACCCTTTATTCCTACTTTTTGAGAGTTTTTTTTTTTTACAAAAATCATAAATAGGTGTTGAATTTAGTCAATGCTTTTAAAAAATTGATTGCTGTGATCCTGTGATTTTCTCTTTAGTCTGTTCATGTGTTTTGCTCATCTTACATTGATTTTTTTGGCAGTACTGGGGATTGAACCCAGGGACTTCCACATTCTAGGCAAGTGCTGTACCACTGAGCTACACCCATAGCCCTTTTTACTTTTAGAGTCAGGGTCTTGCTAAGTTGCTGAGGAGCTCATTCAGTTGCTGAGGCTAGTCTAAAACTTGCGATCCTCCTACCTCAGCCTCCTGAGTCGCTGGGATTACAGTTTGGCACCACAAGGCCATCTGATTACTTTGATTTTGCAAGTACTGAACCAACCTTACATCTCTGGAATAAACCTCCTTGGTTATGATGTAGAATTGTTATAAATTGCTGAATTCTATTTGCAACTATTTTGACTACTTTTGTATCTAAGTTCATGAGAGATACTGGTGTACAGTTTTGAGGTTTGTTTCTGCACTATCTTTGTCTGGTTTGGACCTTATAAAGAGAGTGGCAAAAACATTCCCATCCTCTTTTATAGAAAATATGGTGGGTAATAAGTGTTAGGTTTTTATTAAACACTTGGTAAAATTTCAATTTTCTGCTTTATATCTTTTATTTCTTTTCTGTGATTTTTAACTTTTTATTTGTTTCACATGTGTCTATAATTATTCCTTGAAGCATTTTTATGAAAAATTCTTTAAAATACTTTTTGGATAATGCTAACAATGTTATATTGACATTGATATTGGCATCTACTGATTACCTTTATTCATTGTTAGAGATCCTCCTGGAGTGGGGATGTAGCTCAGTGGTAGAGCACTCATCTGACATGCGCAAGGCCCTGGGCTCCATCCCTAGCAGAGAGAGATCTTCCTGGTTCTTTGCATAACAAGTGCTTTTTAAAATTGAAGCCTAGACATTTTAATATTATGTTCAGGATTATGGTTCTTATAAACCTTTGGCTTTAGGTAGTTCTTTCTGACACTATTCTAGCAGGGGAATGGGAAAAACTATCTCCTTATTGACAGGTGGAAGTAGAAGTCCACATTCTCCACTTGGTCTCCATTGGCACTTGGGGGGCCTCCTCATTGCTGTAATGAAAATTGGTAGTTCTGGCTCCTTGTATGATCTCCCTGATACTTGCCTGATGGGAAGAAGTTGGAGTGCCTTGTATGGTTCCTGAAATGACATGCACTGAAAGGAAGAGAATGTGGTGAGCATGCAGCAGTCTCTTGCACTGGGCACTGATGAAATCCTGATTCACTAGGACTCCTTTGCCATCACCCTAGCAAGTACACTGGAGCTCCTTGCTCATTGAGGATGGAAGTCTTGTCTTTACTAGAACTCTGCCGGAAAGGATGGTTGGGGATGGGGCACAGGAATTACTTTCTAAAAGTTTTGCTAGGTTGCCCTTTCTTTATATATTAGCCAGAGAGCAGGGTTTTCATGGGGCTTTACTGTCCATACATTCGTAGCATTTTGAATTGCCAGTTTCTCTAGCACCCAATTTGGGATATATGAGGATAAAATAAATCTTTATGAACTCACCACTGTGTAGTGCCTTGGATCTTGAAGTACCTTACCCATCTGGCATCTTCTCTCCACCTTTCAGTGTCTTCTTATGTTTGTTTTATTTTTTAAAGTCCAAAGATTTTAGCTTTACTCAATGGGAGGAATAGTGAGGCAGGGAAACACATCAACTCCACTTTTCTGGAAATACAAGTCCCTGCTATATTTTGGATGTGATTTGTCCTCAAAGGTTCATGTGTTGGAAGCTTGGTCCTCAGCGTGGTGATGTAAGAGGGGGTAGGACCTTCAAGAAGTGGGGTCTAGTGGGAGATACTTGGGGACTCTGCCTTCAGAAGGGAATAAAATAGGCTTTATTGGACTCATGAATTAGTTCTCCCAAGAGCATTCTTATACAGAATAAGCCTGAGATAACCCAGCTCTGGCTTCCTGTCTGGTGGTATCTTTCTCTCCCATGCATGCTTCCACTAAGATGCCATCCTCTCACTAGAAGCCAAAGATGGTCACCCAATCTTGGGATTTCCAACTCAAAAACTGTAAACTAAATAAATCTTTTTTATTTATAAAGTTACCTAACTTCAGGCATTTTGTTATAGTAAAAAAAAAATGAACCTATACAGTCCTGCATTTTCAAATTCAGAATTTGATGGATTTTAAGATGGTAATGTGATACCCCATGGTTCTCAAGTAAGCTTGAATATGCATCAGAATTGCTTGAATGGCTTTGTAAAACAGATTTCTGAACTGAGTGTGGTGGTACTTGTGTGTAATCCCATCTGCTGTGGAGGCTGAGGAAAGAGGATCCTGACTTTGTGGCTACCCCTGTCTCAAAAAAAAAATAATAATTAAAAGGGGGAACTGGAAGCTGGGCGCGGTGGCGCATGCCTGTAATCCCAGCACTTGGGAGGCTGAGGCAGGAGGATCGTGAGTTCAAAGCCAGCCTCAGCAACTTAGCGAGGCCCTAAGCAACTGAGTGAGACCCTGTCTCTAAATAAAATACAAAATAGGGCTGGGGATGTGACTCAGTGTTTGAGTGCCCCTGGGTTCAATCCCCAGTACCAAAAAAAAAAGGGGGGGACCTGAAGTGTTGCTCAGTGGCAGAGCACACCTGGGTTCAATTCCCAGTACCACAAAAACAAAAACAAAAAGCTCCCATGGATTTCTGAACTCATCCCCAATATTCTGATTGGGTAGATGTGGGGTGAATTTTGGGAACTTGCATTTCTAACAAGTTCTAGCGAAAGCAATTGGTTCAAGATCATATTTTAAGACCACTGCCATATGATATCTAGCCTAACTATTTTAAACCTACTTCTCAGAATCACCTGGTGACCTTATATTTTTTCTATGTGTTTCTGGAATTCTTTTAAAATTTTATTTGTTCTCTTTAGATATCCATGACAGTAGAGTATATTTTGACATATCATGCATATATGGAGTATAACTTCCCATGCTTGTGGTTGTACATGATGTAGAGTTACACTGGTCGTGTATTCATATATGAGCATATATTTGTTGACTGATCATATTTCTTCTTCTGTAAAGTGTCTGTTCAGTTCCTTTACCCATATATTGATTGTTTTGGTGTGTGTTAAGTTTTTTGAGTTCTTTATATATCCTGGAGATTAATGCTCTGAGGTGCAGGTGGCAACGATTTTGGTGAGCTTAATTTAAAAAAAAAAATGGATGTCCAGTCATTACCTACCTCTGCTCTCCAGATATTTTGATTCTATTGGTATGGAATAAGCCTGGAAATTCAGTAGTTTTGAAAGTTTCCAAGAGAAAAAGGAGCACTCATATACTGTTAGTGGGATTGTAAATTAGTACAACCACTATGGAAATCCATATGGAGGTTCCTCAAAAGACCAAGAATGGAACTGCCATATGACCCAGCTATACTACTTCTTGGTATTTATCCTAAAGAATTATAGCCATCATATTATAGCAATACATTTATATCCATGTTTATAGCAATGCAATTGACAATATCCACAGTATGGAACCAGCTTAGGTGCTTTTCAACAGATGAATGATAAGGTAATATAATATATATATTATATATATACACATAATACAGTTTTATTAAGCAAAAAAGAATGAAATTGTGTAATTTTCAGGACAATGGATGGAACTTGAGAGCATTGTGTTAAGCAAAAAAGCTCAACTCAGAAGGTCAAGGGTCATATGTTTCCTCTCATATGTGGAAGCTAGAGAAGAAAAAGGGGGAAGAAGGAGGGAGCACCTCATTAAAATAGAAGGGATACTACTAGAGTGGAAGACAGGAACCAGAGGAAGAGAGAAGGAAAGGGAAAGGGGAAGTACTAAGGAATGAAATTGACCAAATTATAGTATGTGCATGTATGATATATATAAATGAAATCAAGTATTATGTACAGTTATAATGTACCCAAAAAATAAAGCAATAGGACTTAAAGAAAACAGTTTCCCAGACTTGAGTGTTCATAGCAGCATTCTTCATAATAGCCCCAAATTGGAAGTTAACTAAACCCATATAATGAATACAAACTCAAAATGTTCATACAAATATCAAATACAGCATCAAAATAAAATATACAGATGCAAATAAAATATCCATAAAGTGGGATAATATTCATCCATAAAAGTGAAATAGTGACAAATGGTCTAATATGAATGAACCTTAAAAATATTACATAAAGTGAAAGAAGTCAATCATAAAAGGCCACATGTTTTATGGTTCTACTTATCGAAATGTCTATAAATGGCAAATCTGTACCGTTAAAACTTAGTGGTTGTCAGAGTTGGTGAAATTGGAGGAAACAGAGTGACTGCTAATGGCTGTAGGACTTCTTTTTAGAGCGATGAAATGTTCTGCAATTAGATAGTTGTGAGGGTTGAATAGCCTTCTGAATATACTGAACATCACTAAATTGTATTCTTTAAAAGGATGGATATTCTGGTATGTGGACTTTTTAGCAATAAAAAATTCTTGCCAAGGGATATCCAATATGTTTCAATAACTAGAACAATATAGCATTATACCTTACAAGAAGTTGCAAGTGCTAACCAATATCTAGGTAAAGGGTCTATTTATATAGGTCAGAGTTTTCTAAACGTATCTGATTTGAAGAATAAACTGAGGGCTGGGGTTTTGCCTCAGTGATAAAGCATTTGACTAGCACGTGTGAGGCACTGGGTTCAATCCTTAGCACCACATAAAAATAAATAAATAATAAAATAATTCTGTTCATCTACTCCTAAAAATATATTTTTAAAAAAGAAGAAACTGAGATCTTGTTGAAAATAGAGAGTCCCAAACTCGTTCAGTGAGGGTTCAGATTTTGGATTATAATCAGATGTAGATCTATAATGGTGCCTGTAATCTGTTATTTTAACATTTACTTGGAGTGATTTTGATTTTTTAAGCAAGTTTGAAAAATAGCCTTAGGTAATGGAGAGCCACTGAAGGCTTTTTCTCTTTCAATTGAAAATTACATTAAGCCTGTTGCAGTGACTCAGGAGATTGAGGCAGGAGGAAGGCTCAAAAATTTGAGGCCTGCCTTAGCAACTTAGTGAAGCCCTAAGTAACTTTAGCCAGACCCTGTCTCAATATAAAAAATAAAAAAGGCTGGGGATGTGGTTCAATGGTGAAGGGCCCCTGGGTTAGATCCCCAGTACCATAAATAAATAAATAATAAAAGAAAAAAGAAAATTATGTTATTTTCTAAAATGTCTCATTGTTTTGGTAGAAGTTAGTTAATTTAATCAGAGTTTTAATTTACCACACATGTGTCAAAGAGAAATGAAGTGTTTATATAATTGAGCAGTTTTAAACAATGTGAAATGTTCTGTGTATTTGTAGAGTCCATTTGATGTTAAGTCTAATTATGTCTCCATAGTCGGTTCCCACAGTTAACAGATGTGAATTCGTGTCAACTGTAGATTTGTATATACTTTCTCCTAGTTTGCCCTGCCTTGTTCCTTTTTCCTTCAACCCATATGTAGCACATTCCAACAATGACATCATTTATACAATGTTTTTCAAAATGGAAAATTTCTTTCCTTTCTGACAGTACTTTAAAAAAGATTCAAGCAATAAAGAAAAAATTAAGCTCTCCATATACTCGTCTACTTCCCAGAAATAACTTCTGTTAACACTGTAGTATATTTACTTTCAGACATCTTATGTGTATATACAAAAGTGGAATTATAACATAACTTCTATTTTTCCCTTAATGTGGGTAACATCTTTTTATTTCAATGCTTTAAAGTTTTTCTTATCTACCAATTAAAAAACAATAAATAAAGAGAAGGAAGACCAGTAGAGCAGAGGAAGGCGAACGGGAGTGGGGGGAGGGAAAAGGGAAGTACTGAGGATTGAAATGGACTGAATTATATTCCATGCATGTATGAATAGGTCAAAATGAACCCTGCTATTATGTGTAACTATAATGCACGAAGAAAACTGAGAAAGACATTGTTAAAAGCTTCCTTATCGGACCACAGAGCAGTTTGGTCATTTGTTTTCCATTTTATTCTTTTTTATTTCTTTATTTTTTGCGGTGCTGGGGATTGAACCCAGGGCCTTGTGCTTAGGAGGCAGGCACTCTACCAACTGAGCTGCATCCCCAGCCCAGCACCATTCTTCTGCTCCGCAGCTCCAAAGTCCACCGGCGGGAAAGCCCCCGCAAATGGCAGGCCACTAAGGCTGCCAGGAAAAGCGCTCCCTCTACTGGCGGGGTGAGGAAACCTCATCGCTACGGCCCCGGACTGTGGCGCTTCCTGAGAATCTTCTACCGAGCTTCTCATCTGGAAGTTGACTTTCCAGACGTTGATGGGAGAGCTCGCCCAGGATTTCAAAACCCACTTGAGGTTTCAGAGTGCAGCCATTCGCGTCCTTCGGATAAGGGGACGAGCATTGTAGTACGGGGAGGGCTAGTGTGTTTATTTGAAAATACCAATCTGTGTGCCATCCATGCTAAGAGAGTCACCATCATGCCCAAAGACATCCAGTTGGCTCGTTGGATATGGGGAGAGAGAGCTTAAGTGAACGCTGTTTCTATGGCATTGTGTAGGAAATTCTGTAAAATACTTTAGTTTAATTTGTGACTTTTTTGGTAAGAAATTGTTTATAATATGTTGCATTTCTACTTAAGTCATTCCATCTTTCACTCACTGCATTTTGATTCATTGTACACAAATGGGGTACAACTTTTCATTTCTGTGGTTGTACACAATGTAGATTCACATCATTTGTGTAATCACACATGTATATAGGGTAATAATGTCTATCTAAGTCCACTATTTTTCCTTCCCTCACCCTTTCCCACCCCATTTCCCTCCACACAATCCAACGTTACTCCATTCTTCTCTTTTCTCCCACTCTCCACCCCCCCATCCCCATTCATCCTTTGGAGTTTTGGGATTGGCTTATTTCACTTAGCATGATATTCTCCAACTCCATCCATTTCCCTGCAAATGCCATAATTTTATTCTTCTTTATGGATGAGTAATATTCCATTGTGTCTATATACCACAGTTTCTTTATCCATTCATCAATTGAAGGGCATCTAGGTTGGTTCCACAATCTAGCTGTTGTGAACTGAGCAGCTATGAACATTCATGTGGCTGGGTCACTGTAGTATGCTGATTTTAAGTCCTTTGGGTATAAACCAAGGAGTGGGATAGCTGGATCAAATGGTGTGTCCATTCCAAGTTTTCTGAGGAATCTCCATACTGCTTTCCAGAGTGGTTGGTCCAATTTACATTATGAGTGTGCCTTTTTCCTCACATCCACGCCAACACTTATTATTGCCTGTGTTCTTGATAATAGCCATTCTAATTGGAGTTAGATGAAATCTTAGGGTGGTTTTCATTTGCATTTCTGTAATTTCTAGAGGATGATGAGCACTTTTTCATATATTTGTTAATCACCTGTATATCTTCTTCTGTGAAGTGTCTGCCCAGTTTCTTAGCTCATTTATTGATTGAGTTCTTTGTATTTTTGGTGTAAAGTTTTTTAAGTTCTTTAAAAATGTTGGAGATTAGTGCTCTATCTGTGGAAAAGATTTTCTTCCACTCTATAGGCTCTCTTTTCACATTGTCGATTGTGTCCTTTGCTGAGAAAAAGCTTTTTAGTTTGAATCCAAAGGACGGGTGATATTTCTTGCTTCTCATGATGCATGTTTCTATATGTTAATGACTTGTTGGGTAGCTATTCAGGTACTAGAATTGATAAATGTGTATGGGGTCTTTTTGCAATAAAACTGGTTATGACTTGAAAAAAAGCTTCCTTATCCTTCTTAATAATGGTGTGGCATTACATTGTGTGTGGATGGATGGATAGATGATAGATAGATAGATAGATAGATAGATAGATAGATAGATAGATAGTAATGTATATAATCCATATCTTTAAAAGATGTTGTAGTCCATTTCATTGCTACTATATTCTTTGCCTTTGAAATAAAGATTTAAACATTTAAAAATAAAACAATGATTATACTAGGAGAAAAAGTACAACATATTTATGACCATGGATTAGGAAGAACTTCTTAAACTGGAACAAGAAAACCAGAAACTATAAAGAATATGCCAATCAAACCTGATGGCAGAAAAGTTAAAAATTTTAAGACACAATTAACAAAGTTAAAACATGTATTAACAGATTGAATTAAATTGTCACAACACATGACAGAAGTCATAGTGTTGCTGTGCGACAAGCTCACAGAAAGTATTAAGAAAATTCAAGATTAAATAGGAAAGTAGGATAAGAGATATTAGTTAATTCATAGGAAGTGAAATATGAGTGGCTCCTAATCTTATGAAAAGCTGTTCAATTGCACTAATTAAATAAAAATTAAAACAACAATGCACTAGCATTTTTGCCTATTAGCTTTGAGTGTGGGAAAGCAGAGGTTCCTTCGCTGTTATGAGTGTGAAAATTGCCACAACCATATTAAAAGGACATTTTGCATTTCATCTTAATATTTAAAATGTCCACACTCTATGATCCAGTGGTTGCATTTCTAGGACTCTAACCTGTAGAAATTACATGCACACATAAAGAAATATGCACAATTCCACATATTGTAGCAAAATTTGAGAGCAAAATGTAGAACCAACCAATGATTTTCCATTAGGGAAATGGTTAAATAAATGATGATGCAATACTATGAAACTTTCCAGTGAAGAAAGTAAATATGCATGTATTATTATGAAAAAATATATATGAAGTAATTTTAGGTAAAAAAGCAAATCCACCTAAATTGCACAATAATATGTATGCTATGATCCGATTTTTGTAAAAATGTTTCTTAACTGTATCTACTGTATATGTATTTATATATATAGTTCTGTGTATTTGTGACACAAACACACAGATATGCATGTATATACTTTGAATATATACACACTCATACTAGAAAAATGTCTGGAACATGCACCAAATATTAATAGTAAGTACCTCAGGTGAGTGAGACATTCACATCTCTATTTTAATGAATATGATTTTGTTACAATGAAAAAATCTAAGTGTTACTTTTGCAAATATATATTTAAGATATTTATTTAGAACATACATTTAGGATGATATATGTATACATATGCATATATAGATAATATATATGAATTTCCATCTGGAAGTTGTTTTTGTGAAAATTGAGAGTTTTAGAGCAAGAATAAACATGAACAATTAGAGCTTGGCTTTAGTGTAGTGGGGAGAAAAGCAAGTACCAAAGGACAGAGAGCAGAGACATTGTGAAAAGGAAAATCTATATGACCTCACAATGAATTATATGTAAATGGAGAGATGAGGGTGAGTTAAGTCCCTGAAAGAAATTTGGAGATAGCATTAACCTGGGTAGTGAAACTAGAGGAGCTGATTTTGAGGGGGGAATCATGACTTTAGAGTCTAAATATGTGTATTAGTTTATCTATTGCTACGAAATAAATTACTCCTAAACTTACTAGCTTAAAAACTTGTTTCTGAACTATGCCTCAGCTGGATGATCCAAAAGCTAGGGGCTAGAATCATCTGATGACTCCTTTACTAGCATGTTTAATGACTGTTGCAACTGGTGACTAGTGTTAGCTGAGAGCTTACCTGGGACTACTGACCAGAACACCAACATGTGTCCTCTTCATGTGGCCTGACTTCCCTAAAACATAATGGCTGGGTTCCAAGTGAAAGAGCATCCTGATGAGGGAAATATATAGAGAGATGCAGGTGGAAATCATATTGCCTTTTAGGACCTTGCCTTGGCCATCACACCCCACGGTTTCTACTATGTGCCATTGGCCACAGCAGTCACAAGCCCCTGTCTCCAGATTCAAGGGTGAGAAACCTAGAGCCCATCTCCCAGATGGGAGAGTGTTAGTCATATTGTAAGAGTGTGTGGGGTGAGATAAATTCACAGTTGTGTCCATCTTTGGAAAACAAATCTGTCACAGTTCATCAGACCTTAAGGTGAATTAGACTACTAATGGCTTCATGGATTATCACTTGGAGATAGATTTGCATTGTTTTGGTCAGCTTTTTCATTGCTGGAACCAAAATACCTGACAAAAAGGGCTTAGAGGAGAAAAAGTTCATTTGGGATTCAAGGTTTCAGAGTTCTCGATCCATAGATGACTGACT
Organism: Glaucomys volans; assembly: GCA_020662805.1. Classification (NCBI taxonomy): domain Eukaryota; kingdom Metazoa; phylum Chordata; class Mammalia; order Rodentia; family Sciuridae; genus Glaucomys; species Glaucomys volans. The sequence continues at coordinate 189,973 of JAJEJO010053787.1, forward strand.
CCATTTCTCTGGACCCAAGATGAGGCAGCCTATCATGGCCCAGTGGAGAAAAACCACTTCCATCATGGAAGAAAGGAAGCAGAGAGAGAAGGGGAAAGGGGCTACAGGGAAGATGTACCCTTCCACGGCGCACCCCCAGTGGTGTACTCCTCCAGTCATGACCCACCTCCCTACAGTTACCATCCAGTCAGTTCATTCTAATTAGGATGGACTGATTAGGTCACAGTTCTCATAACCTACTAATTTTATCTCTAAGTATCCCTGCATTAAGAGGAGATTTTGGGAGACACCTCATATCCAAGCCACAACATGCAAATAGCCTAGGGATCTTGATGACATCCAGTGTCTTAATCTAAACAAATAAATCACTATAAAGTTGGGGAGGCAACATCATTAATAGTAGGGAGCATGACTGGAGTATGGAAGTTTTAGTCTTTGATTTAAAAGATATAATATGAAAAATTTTAAAAGGCTCAAAAATCTTTCACATGACTGCGTTAGCTTTCAATTGCTATGGCAATATACCAGAGAAAAACAACTTATGAAGTAAACATTTATTTTGGCTCACAGTTTCAGAGGTTTCAGTTCATGGTCACTTGGCTCCATTGCTATGGGCCTTTGGTGAAGCAGAACGTCATGGCAGAAGGGCGTGGTGGAGCAAAGCTGCTCAACTCATGGTGGTTGGAAAGCACAGAAAGAAAGAGAAAAGGCGCTGGGGGACTAGATACACCCTTCAAAGCCACCTCTTCCAACTAGGCCCCACCTCCTGAAGCTTACATCACCTCCCAGTAGTGCTATTAGTTGGGGGCCAAACCTTCAACACATGAGCCTTTGGGAGACATTTCAGATCCAAATCATGGCATTCAAGGTTCTCTGTGATCTGACTCTTGCCTAAGTCTTGTGATTAATCTTCCATCTATTCCTTAATTCACATTTTAACTTCAAGGTATGCCAAATATCTACAAGCCTATCAAACTATCTTAAGTTAGGTTCTCTAGAAGCAGAGCCTGAGGCAGGGATTTGGGTCCTTGTCGTTTACTAAGAAAAGCTCTCAGGAAGAAGGGAGTGAAGGGAGCGGGATGGGGCAGGGGACAGAGCAAAGCAAGAATGTGGGCTGATTTGCAGTCAAGCTTGGGTCCAGACTGACACCACAAAAGTGATGCCATTCTGAGGCAAGTGTCAGGCAGTCATTGGCTGCAGGTTGGGGAAGGTGTGCTAGCAGGCTGCTGATGTGATAGGGCCTGACCTCCATCCAAGGTGGCTTCCACTCCTAAGGGCAGTTTTCTGGAGAAATGGGGCAGCTGTGGGCTTGGAGCTCTGGCCAGTAAAGGGAACCTGGGGACCTGGGAGGACCACCTGTGGAGATATCACACAAATGAATCAGTTTCAAGGTGTAAGACTATGGTACCAATTATTTCTTTATTTTGGGAGATAATCGCTTCCCTGTCACTAAACCTTTCTCATCTCAGGTCAAGTTTAGGTGCAGCTCTTCCAGGAGGATTTCTGTGATAACTCTTCAGCTATGTCCTATTCTTATGTGCTCATGTAGAACCTTGTGTAACTTTGTCTCTGAGCACTTACCACGCTGCATTAAAAACATCTGTCTCTATATCAGGCTTTTCCAGTGAAATAGTAGAGTACCAAGGCAGGAACCATGTCCTGTTTGTCTTTCAACCTCAGGCATGTAGCAAAATGCCAAGCAGAACCTAAGTAAATATCTGATGAACTGAACACCAAGTAAATGGCTTCTGTGGCCACATAAGTCCAGCTGGCTCTGCTGCCAAGAACTCCTCCATGTGGGAAGAGGGAAAATGGGAAGACTAGCAATATGCTTGGGATGAAATTAAGTGATTTATGACATATAAACCAGGGGTTCTCACTACACCTAAGCAAAATTATGATTCTACAATTCCTTTTTATTTTTTTGCAGTGCTGTGGATGGAACCCAGAGCCACAGCATGATAGGTGAGCACTCTACCACTGAGTCTATGGATACGTTTTAAAGGACATATTCTAACATTGATTCAATGTTGTCAGTTTTTTAAAGTAACATTCAGGAAAAAAGAAGAATGATGAAGCCTACACTTAGCAGGAATCAAATTTTTTTTAATTAGTGGAAATGGTTTGGTACAAAAGCTGGTTTAGAATTCTTCACATCACAGATACTCCTAAGAAGTTAAAAGGAAAACTAAAACTAAAATATATTGGCACTATGGGCTAAATAAGATGCAAAGGGCCTAAACCAAAGGAAAGGCAGCAAGGAAGTGGATTCAAGTGATATCCAAAAGGTAATAACTGGACAGCAATTGATGGCCTGGTGGATGTGGGGGAAATGAGAGAGGAAGAAGATTCTAGGTTTCTGGAGACAGGAGAGGATGACACTGGCTGTGACAGGCCTCCCTCACCACTATGCTAAGAATCAGTCTATTTGTCATGTGCACCCCTGGGGCTCCACACACAGAATAAGGATTCTCTTGCCTGGTGAGTTCCTGTCGTTCCATACTACAGGGTGGCATGGGATGGTGACCTCAGGGGAGTGAGGTAGAAGGAGGAGAACTCCACACAACTTATGTAGGGGGAAGATGGAGATTCTAGGGCATCAGTGTAGACACTCCTGCACCCTGACTTGTGGCAGGAAGTTACCCAAGTGGCAAAACCCGCTGGGGAGCTTTGTGGGGACTGCCCTGGGCCAAGTTTCATCACCAGCTATTTTATTTTTAGCCTACACCACCTCTCAGAGCAACCAGGTCTATAAATGTCCATACAGCTAGCTGTGCCTGGACCCTGGCAGAAGGGAACAGCTAAAAAAGGATTGTATTTGGCCTTGTGCTGGGCACTTGGCTGCCTTTGATTGACAGATGCCTGAATTTCACTTTGATTTTCTGGGTGTCTCACTATCATCACCATCCCTCACCAGCTGTCCTCCCATCAGGTTTCAGAAAAAGGGTTCCCTGAACATGAGTTGATCAGCAGGTATCAGATCACAGCAAACTGAGGCCCCATATAGTACTACAAGTTGGGTTACCCAAGGCCAATCTCTTGGGGAAAGTAGGAGGGCAGTCTTCAGAGTGTGTTGCTGCTTGAAGCTGGTTGACTTCTGCCTTTCTCTCTGTGACCCATCTGCATCCTGGTCTCCTGGCTCCCTGGGCTTCTCTGCTGGTGACCTGGTTCCATGCTGGACTTCTCCTATGTATCTGGGCTCTCAAGCACCCAGCACACACTCTTTCATTGTGGTATTGTTTCTGTACAGTGGGGACTGTCAGCTTGAACTTGAGGTCAGGCAGCTGACCAGCAGAGGGACCTCAGTTTCCTCATCTTCTTTTGGAAGAATAGTCCAGACCTCACAGGACTATTGTCCCAAGATAAGGTGTACAAAGTGCAAGCTCCTTGCCGTGCACATAGTTAAGTGTAAGAAACGAAGCATTGACAACTCTAGTATATTCCAAAAAAAAAAAAAAAAAATCTGCCTGTGCAGCTTCTCCTCCTTCTGAGGTTTATTTTTATACTTTTCCACATCAGGTTGGCTCCTGGTTATTTCTACTTGGGTGGTCCACAGGCAATTCAAATTCACCTTGTTCCCCTGCACACAGAGTGACCTTTTACCTTACTTTATTTTTCTATAGATTTATCTCTTTTGACAAATTAGATATTTACTTTTTTATTTATTATCTGTCTCCAGAGGCAGAGTTTGGGGCTGTCTTTTTTGCTGATGTACATCTAGCTCCTAGAACAATGCCTGACACATAGTTGATGCTTCATAAATATTTGATGAATGCATCCCCTGTCACATGAAACCCTTCCCCTGTCCCCCATCTCAGCCCACAATTTCCTTCTACCTAAGCTAGAATATTGGCCATCCTTGACTTCACCATTTTCCTCCCACTGTACTTTCAGTCCATGGCTAGGACTTGACATTCCTCTTACCTCAGTGTTCCTGGAACTCACACTCTTTTCTCTGTCTCAGCACCCCCTAGATTGTAGGAATAGACTTCTCACCTGTCTTCTGGAGTGCATTCTTGCCTCCATCCAATCCATTTTCCATTCTGCAGATAAAATTATCTTACCCATATGTGACCTGTTGAGAGTTATTCATTGGTTCCTCGTCTCCAAGATAAAATTCAACTCCTTGTAGTGTCAACTAAGCCCTGCCTGACCTGGTTCCTGCTCCCCTCTCCAAACTCATTTCTGGTCACTTCTCTCCCCATTCTATTCCCCACCCCACCTCCCTTACACTCCAGCCATACAGAATTTTCTTTTTTTCTGAGGGGTCTCTTTCAATTTCTCTCAACATTTCACTGACCTCACTGTTTTCTGGCAGGGACACTTTCACTTCTCCTCTGTACCATTTCTTGCTCTCTAGCAGCCTTTTCACCAGGCTAATTCCTAAGTTCCTTTAAGTGACAGTGTTTTAGTTAGTTTTGCATCACTGTGACCAAATCTGACAAGAACAACTTAGCAGAGGAAAAGTTTATTTTGGCTCACAGTTTCAGAGGTTCAGTCCATGGTTGGCTGACTCCGTAGCTCTGGACCCAAGGTGAGGCAAAACATCATGGCAGAAGGGTGTGGAGGAGGAAAGCAGCTCAGGATATGGCAACCAGGAAGCAGAAAGCTTGAGTGCAAGGAACCAGTAATCCCAAGGGAACATCCCCATACTCCTACTTCCTCCAGTTACATCCTTCCTGCCTATAGTTACTACCCATTAATCCACTTAAATTCTTAATCCATTAAATGAATTAATCCACGCATTAGGTTACAGCTCTCATAATGTTATCTTTTCATCTCTGAACATTCCTGCATTGTCTCACACATGAGTTTTTGGGGGATACCTCATATCTAAATTATAACAGACAGTTTCAAAGTCAGATCCTTCAGGAAACCTCTGTGTGCACCCCTAACCTCTCTACCCCTTCTAGAATATGTGCTCCTTCTTGTTGCTCCTTCTGAGACTTCCTGTCTCAGGGCATTTAATATATTATTACATCTGCTCTTTTGCTTATTTCCCTCCTAGAATATAAGATTTATGAGAGTATGGGCTACACTTTGTTTTGCTGGATGGGGATTAAACCCAGGGTCTTGCATATGCTAGGCAAGTGCTCTACCACTGAGATAAAACTCCAACTATTTTTAAATTTTTTTCATACACGTATATAGGGTAATAATGTTTGTCTCATTCTACCATCCTTCCCATCCCCACCACCCCACTCCTACCCTCACTCCCCTCTGCATAATCCAAAGTTCCTTCCTTCTTCCCTACCCACCCCCCACTATGGATCAGCATACACTCATCAAAGAAAACATTCAGCTGTTGTTTGTTGTTGTTGTTGTCGTTGTTGCAGTGTTTTGGATTGGCTTATTTCACTTAGCATGATATTCTCTAGTTCCATGCATTTACCTGCAAATGCCATAATTTCATTCTTCTGAGTAATGTTCCATTGTATATATGTACCACATTTTCTTTATCCATTCATCTGTTGAAGGGCATCTAGGTTGGTTTCATAGTTTTGCTATCGTGAATTGAGCTGCTATAAACATTGATTGTCGCAACCAGTGGGCAAACTGTCGGGTCCAGTGAGGGGTAAAGGGGGATTGGAAAATAAAGATTCATAGACACAGATCTTGAAGATTAACCTGGGATCAGGTGGAACCTGCTCTCTGATGGAGATGCAGGTCTAAAGAGTTAGGCCAGCAATCTTTATTTATATATGTCTCATTATCGGGTTAAAGACTATGCAACCATTATTCTTTGTATTCAGGAAAGTTACAGAAACTAGGACATCTATGTAGCTTTTCCACAGTTGCAATCCACAGTTACAAAGTGCAATGTATCTCTCAAGAAAGTTCATTGTTAAAAGTTAATATAAGGCAGGCAGGAACTGGAGAAGCAGAGCTGGTGAAACATTGTGGTTGTCTAGCATAACAATTCCTTCTTTCCCAGGAGCTGTGTGCCTGAGATCAAGGTCAGAGCTGATAGGACTCTTGCACAGAGCCTCCTCATGCAGGGCATTGCCACAGCAGCTAGGCATCCTGTGCCCTTGCACAGAAACATTCCCAGGCACTGGGCATGCCGCAGCCATGAGGTCATCAGAGACCCCTGATCTCAGTAACTGCTCTCCCCTCCTCTGTCACTACTCTCAACAATTAATGTGACTGAGTCACTTTACCATGCAGATTTTAAGTCCTTCAAGTATAAACTGAGGAGTGGGATAGCTGGGTCACATGGTGGTTCCATTCCAAGTTTTCTTAGGAATCTTCATACTGCTTTTCAAAGTGGTTGCACCAATCTGCAGTCCCACCAACAATGTATGAGGGTACCTTTTCCCCTCATCCTCTCCAACATTTATTATTGCTGTATTCTTGATGACTGCCATTCTGACTGGAGTAAGATGAAATATTAGAGTACTTTTGATTTGAATTTCTCTAATTGCAAGAGATGATGAACATTTTTCATATATATATATATATATATATATATATATATATATATATATTTTTTTTTTTTTTTTTTTTTGAACCAGGGATTGAACTCAGGGACACTCGGCCACTGAGCCACATCCCCAGCCCTATTTTGTATTTTATTTAGAGACAGGGTCTCACTGAGTTGCTTAGGGCCTCACTAAGTTGCTGAAGCTGGCTTTGAACTCGTGATCCTCCTGACCCAGCCTCCTAAGTCGCTTGGATTACAGGCGTACGCCACCACGCCCGGCTTCATATATATTTTGATCATTCATATTTCTTCTTCTGTAAAGCATTTGTTCAGTTCCTGAGCCCATTTATTGATTGGGTTATTTGTTCTTTTACTGTTAAATTTTTGAGTTCTTTATATATCCTGGAGATTAGTTTTCTATCTGAGGTGCATGTGGTAAAGATTTTCTCCCACTCTGTAGGCTCTCTCTTCATGTTGTTGATTGTTTCCTTTGCTGAGAAGAAGCTTTTCAGATTGAGACCATCCCATTTATTGATTCTTAATTTTGCTTCTTGTGCTTTAGGTGTCTTATTAAGGAAGTCAGGGCCTAAGCTGACGTGATGAAGATTTGGGCCTCCTTTTTCTTCTATTAGGAACAGGGTCTCTGTTCTGATACCTAAGTCTTTGATACACTTTGAATTGATTTTTATGCAGGATAAGAGATAGAGGTTTAATTTCATTTTGCTGCAAATGGATTTCCAGTTTCCCCAACACCATTTGTTAAATAGGCTATTTTTTCTCCAATATATATATTTTTGCACCTTTGTCTAGTATGAGATAACCATATTTAAGTGTGTTTGTCTCTGTGTCTTCCATTTTGTAACATTGGTCTACATGTCTATTTTGGTGCCAATACCAGGCCACTTTTGTTACTACTGCTCTGAAGCATAATATGAGGTCTGGTATTGTGATGCCTCCTGCTTCATTCTTCTTGCTAAGGAGTGCCTTGGCTATTCTGGATCTCTTATTCGTCCAAATGAATTTCATGATTGCTTTTTTTATTTCTATGAAGAATGTCATTGGGATTTTAATAGGAATTGCATTGAATCTGTATAACACTTTAGGTAGTATGGCCATTTTGACAATATTAATTCTGCCTATCCAAGAGCATGGGAGACCTTTCCATCTTCCAAGTTCTTCAATGTCTTTCTTTCATGTTCTGTAGTTTTCATTGTAGAGGTCTGTCACCTCTTTTGTTAGATTGATTCCCAAATATTTCTTTTTTTTGAGGCTATTATGAATGGAGTAGTTTTCCTAATTTCTCTTGCAGTATACTTGTCACTTATGTATAGAAATGCATTTGATTTGTCAGTATTGATTGTATATCCTGCTATTTTACTGAATAGCTCCAACTGTGTTTGAAATTTATTTTGAGATGAGGTCTTGTTAAGTTGCCCAGGCTAGCCTTGAACTTGTGATCCTCTTGCCTCAGTGTCTCAAGTAGCTGGGATTAGAGGAATGCACCACCATGCCCAGTGGACTATGTCTATTATTGCTTTTATTTAATACTTATGAAGAGCTTACTCTCTACTAAGCACTTATATAAGCTCTTTATAAATATTAATTCCTATAATCTTCAAAACAATCCTAGGTGATGCTGTTACTATTACTGTTATTTAGAAGATGAAGCTGAAGAGAGAGAGAGAGGTTAAGTAATTGCCTAAGGTCACAATCTGGTAAATGGCAGAGCTGGAATTTAACTCCCCCCAAATCCAAGGTTTTAATCACTAAAGTATGCTATGTCCCTTGTTCCCCTATGTATCTTCATTGCCTGTCATCTGCAAGGCCCACCCAAGAAATTTTTGAAGAAAACAAAGAAAGAATGACTAAATGAACAGACTGTAGAAATAGCACAGCCCTTTGTGAGGGCAGCAGGAAGAAATGAGTAGCCACAGAATGAGAAAGAGATTAAGTTAGTAATTAGTAAATGTGAAAAGAATAGTCCAAGGGGTACAAAGTCTACAGGAGAAATGGCAGGTGATGAAAAGCAAGGTAGATGGGAGTTGGGGGAGCTCAGGAAGGCAAGTGACAAATAACTCTGCACTCAACAAAGGAAAATATAGAACAGACCATTGGACTTGGCTAGGGGCAGGCCACTGAGGACTGCTGAGCAGTTTCCATGGAGTGCTGGGGAGAGAAACCAGATTGTGTGGGTCTGAGCAGTGAGTGGGTGGGGGAGAAAGCAGGCCGGAGATTGAACACCCCTCTGAGCCATGAAAGGCAGGATTTGGGAGGAGGTTCAGTAAGAAGCTGCTTGAAGCCAAGAGGGAAGAAATCTTTGGAGGGTGAGAAGTCAGAGTGGCCTTCACCAAAGCAAAGTGTCAGTCTTCTACATGGTGGTGGACCACATGGTGGCCCGTCATATGAAGTGTAAACATGGGGCAAAGTCTGCTAACATCTGTGTGAAGGAAATAGAAGCCAGGAGAGTAGTACCTTGTAGAAATTCCTTCCTAAGGGTTAAATGTGGCCTCAGACACAAGGTAGAGAGCTCTGGAATAGGGGAACGTGATAAGGTAGAAAAGGGAATTGATTTAGGAGCTCCTAATGAATGAAAAGCAGATAAAAAGCAGAGACATGAACAGGAAAGAGGAAACAATTTTCAAGAGCCCACAAGTTCAAAACACATGAGAAGACTAGAAAGAAGACAGGATGGTCAGAACTGCAATAAAAAAAAAAAAAAAGAATCAGTTTACTGGCCAGAGGCCTCTCAGTGAAAATGAGTCTGAAATTAGGTACCAGTTGGGAAGAAGATTTGACTGAGGGTGACAGTGAGCAGTGACCCCACCAAAGAGCCACTTTATAAAGTAGAATGATTGGAACATAAAGGATACTACCTGAGTTGGGAAGGGCAGAATGTCAATTCAAGGCTTTGGTCTGAAGGGGCCTACTGGGACGCCAAATTAAAAGGCTGTGGATCCCGAGGGAAAAGGACTTGGGCCTACTAGCCAACTCTGGAGGGGGCCGACAGGCAGGGGCAACAAGGTAGGGCTGAGTAGCCCTAGGAAAAGAGCCACAGGGTAATACCAAGTAGGAAAACAGCAAAAGAATGAAAACCACAGCATAGTTGACAATTTCTTTCAATAGCCGTGTATTTTTATTTTTGTTAGGCATTTATTTAATTTTGAAGTACTTGGAATTGAACCCAGGACCTCACACATGCTAAGTAAGTGCCCTACCACTAAGCTACATTTCTAGCCCAACAAGCATTTATGAAGTAAGTACTTTCTACCACACATTGGTTACAGGTGCTGACTGATCTCAAGGAGTTTACATTCTGGTGGGAGAGACAAGTCCATTCCAGGCACAAATAGACCCAATACAAAGGGGGTTGATGTTCTATAGCAGAAAAAGATGTCAAAAGAACTCTGGGGTTTTAGTGTTGATGTATACCAAAGAAACATGCTATAGAGGTCTATACACCATCTACGATAATACAGAGTTTAATTTCCTCCAGAAAAGGCAGAGTGGTCACACACTGAGGGCTTGGGTTTTGGTTTAATCTGAATAAATAATGCATCCAGTAAATTGTTGGTTTTTTTGTATATGGTCACCATTTTTGTATTTTATGAGACCTGTATATTTTTCAGATTCTATGTTTTCATCATTTCAGTTACATTTGAACTCATGCCACAAAAAATAAGTAACATGCTTTGTTAGGACAACAAACAAACAAACAAACACACACACACATTGAAAGGCATTTTCCTGCCTGGGAAGAATACCTTTTTGCTGAGGTCCACACTGGGGAGCTACATGTCCTCAACCACTGCAGAATTGTGTAAATGAAACTACATGTTCTTCACTAATGCTGGTAAATAATTTTTGAAAACTGTTTTTGTATTATTCACTTGGGAGGGACTTTTTCAAATACTTTGAATGTGATTTTTTAACATAGCCTCTTTCTGATTATTAAAGTAAGGCACACTCATTGGAGAAAAGTTGAGAGAAAGTATAGAGGAGATATTTTTTATGTTATCTTAAAATACCACTTGCAAACTGGGGCATATCATGGCTTAGCAGTCCTTTTTCATATATTATATATATGTACATATATATCACATATATACACACATACATACATATGTGTATATATATGTATATATATATATATATATATAAATCACAACAAAATATAAACTCCTAATAAGAAATCCTATAATTCTTCAACAAAAGGATAGTTTAAGCAATCAACCAAGCCAATGCATTTATTGGCTGAACATGGCATATCATTTCTCAGAATTGACTTTAACAAAGACTAAACTAGGTGAAGTTTGTTTCCAGGGAATGATCTTCTCCCTACCTAATGATAGGCAGAATTTTTAGATAGCCCCCATGATCTATATCTACTGGTGTTACATCCTGTGTAATCTCCTGTAGGACCTGTGGCTTGCTCCTAGTGGATAGAACATGGCAAAGGTAACGGATGTCACTCTCATGATTATGTTATATAAGGTTCCATGTTAGCAGATAGGAGTGAGAGATTTCCCTGCTGGCGGTGAAGAAGAGGCCATGTTTCCATGACTGGGAACTACAATAGCAGGTGGACCTGAGGGAGGCATCCAGCCTGCATACATATAGCCTCAAGGAAATGAATTTTGCCAAGAGTCTGCATGAGCTCAGAAAATCATTCTTTTTCCACTTTAGCCTCCAGAAGAAAATGATTTGACGGATGACTTGACTATAGCCTTATGAGCCTGTGAATCCAGTGGGTTAAACCCAGAACACTGACTCCTGGAAACCGTGAGATAGGTAATAGATATATGTATCATTTTAAGCTGCTGAATTTGTGCTAACTTGTTACAAAGAAATAGAAAACTAACACATAGGCCCCCACCAATCCTGTACTTTAGTACCCTAGCCCATATAACTATTGTCCTTTTCTAATATATTTGTATCGGCATGGAAATGGGGGCTTCTAGTATCTTTTTCATCCTTATTTACCTATCAGTTTCCTAACATTCCACCACACTGGCCTGAAAGACACCATGCATAGTACAATCTCTGACTGAATTTTCATTCATACCATTCCTTCCAAACTAGAGTCCCTCCTTTCTCTCTTTGTGCCTTGACCTTGAAACTTTCTGAAATTCTAGAATGCTGGACTATTGCTTCCACAGCACTTTTTATTTGCATTACTGTTTATCCCTGATTTGTACACTGCCATGTGACCTCTTTTGAAATCTTATTTCCCTGAAAATACTACTGAATATGTATATAGAGTGTATATAACACATAGAACCAATACATAGGATGTCTACATAGAATATTTAAAAGATTATACATATGTGTGTGTGAGAGAGACAGTCTTTACCCACCAAAATTGCAAAGTCATTGAGACTAAGGATTCTACATCATGTGTGCATGGCATGTTGCTGGAAATACTCTGTATTTAAAAATTGTGTCACAAGGTCACAACCGTGTGTAGTTGACCACTTACTGAGCCCTTCCACAGAGGCAGACCTGACAGCATCCCCATTGTTACCCTAACCTCAGGAGCTGCAATTTCCTATTTTGAAAATTGAATATAATGTCATCTATCATAATTATTTCAAAGATTAAATAAGTCCACCATGGGTGCCCTGCACTTCATGGGTGCTTAACCGTGAATTGAAGCAGAATCTCAGTTGGGAAACCTCCCATGTGCAAAGCCTGTGCAGACACACAGTGGTGGAATTATCACAGGCAGGCCAATGCTTCAAAGAGCTCAATAAAACTGAAGAAGTCTGTGCATACAAAAGGCCAGTTTCAGTATCTGTTAAAGATTTAGTTTCATTTCTAACTGGACATACATGGAATACAAGGCCAGCAAATAACGCACAAATACTGATCAAGACAAGGGCTGAACCCAAAGGAATGTGAGTAATTCTGGCCAGGAAAAAGTTGGCCACTTCTGAAATGTTTTGGTTTTAGCCACTGGCAGGATTGATGGATTGCAGTTAGTAAAGCATTTTCTGTGCAGCCCGTCCAAGCATCTATCTGCTTCTGTACAACTGTTGCTCAATTCACTATTCCTTTCGAATCATCTTCTTTGAAGAGCAAGAGAAAATCCATCCAAACCACCCGCAAGAATCACCCTAAAGGCTTCCAAGTCCATTAACGGAGAATCCCAGCCTACCAAGGGTCCTTTACGTTTCCCTTTACCCCCTGCCTTGGTTCTAATTTCAACACCCCGAGTTCGCCCAATTCCCTCCCCTCGCCCTGTCATCTCATGAATATGCAAATACAAGATAATTGGTAGCCAATGGCGTGGATTCTGGTCACATGATACTGATGGTAGGTGAGCTGACTGAAGTTGTGTGTCGGTGAACAGAGAGCGCTCTCAGTCTGAGGCGAGCGCTCTAGTGAGCGCAGACGGATGCTTCAGCAGTAGTCCTGGCAGCGGCAGCGGAGGCAGTTGTGGTGGCAGGAGGAGAGGGGAGGGGGAGGGCCCCGAGGGCTACACACGCTCACACTTTTAAGTTCTCGTGAAGGGAGAGGAGGTGGGGCTGCTAAAAGAGGACGCCAGGAGCTGTCCCATCTGTCCCGTCCGGTCTCCCCCTCTTCCTCTTACTCCCTGCCCCCTGGCTCTGCGAGAGTTGAGGATTCGGGTGGCCGTACGTGGCAGTGAGGGCAAGAGGGCCAGGAGAGTAGGGAGCGGAGCCAGGGGTGCGGGGCAAGATGCCCATCCTGCTGTTCCTCATAGACACGTCCGCCTCCATGAACCAGCGCACTGACCTGGGCACCTCCTATTTGGACATTGCAAAAGGCGCTGTGGAGTTATTTTTGAAGGTAAAGGGAGGGGAGAGGAGTGATGGGTCTCGCTCCTGAGGGACTGGGAGGTGGATTTAGGTGCTTCTGTAACGCTCGTATCATTCTCCTCCTTTCCTACGCGACCCCCTCCGTCATCCCTCGCCCCGCAGCTGCGCGCCCGGGACCCGGCCAGCCGCGGAGACAGGTACATGCTGGTCACCTACGACGAGCCCCCATACTGCGTCAAGGTAAGCGGGCCATCCAGGCAGCAGTGGCGGGAAGCGGCAGCTAGTCGGCGGGGGCTGCTGGCGCCCCGGCCCCCTCCCGCCGCGGTGCAGCGTCTCCCGCGGGCGGGGGCGGGGGCGGGGGGCGCTGAGGGCGGGCGGAGCGGCGCCGTCAGCCGCTTCCAAGCAGCCGCGGCGCCCGGGGTCCGGGAGAGGGGAGGCCCTCGGGAGAAACCGCGGGAGGGCCGAGCTCGTGGCGCGACGGCCGCAGCCGCCTCAGAAGATGGCGGACATTTTGCTTTTGTATGAGCCAGGGAGAGAGAGTCTGAGGGCGCTGCGGAGATGGAAAGGAGGAGGGGAGGGAGGAGAAGAAGGAGGAAGGAGGGCCGAGCCCGGGAGGGAGGCCTTAAGGCGGGCCCGCCCCTTCGGGGCGCTCGGCCCTCAGCCCGGCCAGGCAGACGGGCGGAGCCTACACCTCCGCCGGGAGGTGCTGCGGGCCGGGCGCGCGGGCTTTCCTGGACCCCGGGCCCCTCCTCTGGTTCCTCCTTCCTCCCCTCCGCCGGCCCGCCGGGTCTTCCTCCCCCTCCCCAGGCTCCTCGCCGCTTCTCCTTCTCCCCCTCTTCCTCTCGCTCCCCTCCCCTTCCTGCTGAAGCTTGGCAGCGCCAGTCGCCGGCCTTCAAAGGCCACACTACTGCTTTTACACTCTGCGGCCTCGAACCCACCCCCGCCCAATCGGAAATCTGTCCGCCCAGGCAGCTCCCAACCCCCAGCCCCAGAGAAGCCCATTCCCTTTCTGCTGGGGACTCGGTCAGGTTCAGCCCCGTTTTGTTACATTAGCTACTGTTAGTGTTTCCATCGGAGATTCCAGCAGAGCCGCGACGTGGGGGGAGAGATGCCCAGGCACAACCCGCAAGGGGCACAACTTTTTAGGGACCTGGCCTACCTATTTGCATTAGAAATTAGGTTTGTGCCAGCCACGTCCTGGGGCAAGCAAGAAAGAAAGGGAAGACTAAAATGTGAGCAGTTATATCCGTCCCATTCGCTGCGTTCATTCTCAGGGTTCTGATCCACGGGAGAAAAGTAGGGAGGACTTGGGCTCTGTGCGACAGTTAGTTTATGCCCCCATGGGGAGGAGATAAAGAACTTCTTCGCCTGCAGTTGCCAGATAAAATAGAACTCAAACTGGTAAAGCGACCTGCGTCAGAGTCGTGCTTCAATATATTGTCATTGTAAAGTTATTACTATAATCCTTGACGTCTTTCGCCGGACGTTTTTCCCCCTCGGAATTATCTCCATAGTGCTTCGGAGGGGCAGTCTGGACGTGTTGTAATCCGTTTCAGCATAGTGAGGGGTTTTAATGAGTGAAACCTACCAGACTGAACAGCTGGTCAAAGAGTTTCCTCCAGACATAAGAAAACCAAAGGGAGAATTACTTGGTAACTCGTAGCTTCCGTTAACAGTTTGATGAATAGGTCCCCCTTGACACTATTCTGGTTTCCTTGCTTTGTTTTCAGTTTTTAAATTTGTCTTTTTAGAAAAATTGAGCAAGTAGATATCTTTCAAAATGCCATTAGCTTTTTAAAAATATGTTTCCGGGCTGGGGTTGTAGCTCGGTGGTAGAGCGCTTGCCTAGCATGTGTAAGGCACTGGGCTGGATTCTCAGCACCACATATAAATAAGTAAAATAAAGGTCCATTGACAACTAAAAAATATTTTGAGAAAATATCACTTTCCTGAAAGTGGAAATTTTTTTGCACCTACAAAAGTAGATGTTTATGCATCCTGGGTCTGAATGGCCACACTTTTTAACTACTAATACAGATGAGAACCCACCATTTGTAGTGTGAATATTTGAAGGCATTCCCCTTAATTTGGAATACTAAAAAGCATAAACTACAAAGCAGTATGCGTATTTTTTATCTTTAAAGGGACAACTTAGCATTTTTTCAAATGCTAGGACTGACGTATATATATGTATTATATGTATATCATATGTACACATATACACCCACATGCGTATATATGTATATATACATAAAATCTACAAAACTGGCAAAATTTATAGAATCCTTTTCTTTGGAAAGGAAAAGCAAAGTTTTATCCCACTCTTTTAACTATCATTAGATCTTTTCCACCTAGCACATATTCCTTTATATTCTGCTTCTTCCACTTATTTCATTCCATGAATTATTCCACCTGTCAAATAGTTTTCAATACTTAAAATTTTTTTAGTGATTATATATCTTAGCTGTGGTTTTAAAGAAGATCCAGGTGGAACAGAAGAGAAAAGTTGGATTTTAGTTTAGTGGAAATTTCTCCAATTGGCTCTTTTTATCCTGCTATCTTATATACTGTATTTTTTCCAAAAGCAAAAACATTTGATTTTTTTCCTCAGTAGGTCAAATATGGTAAGCTACTTTGTATACGTGTTTAGTTATTAATAATTGATTATCTTTATCTTAGTCTTTTGCTTTTCCACAGTTTTTTAGGTTTTCCATTTTACTCTTAGTTGAAAACTACATGTTCTAGAAAAAAATTAATGATCTTATGATGTTCTGTCATTTTTTCTTCATACTACAATTACTAATATGGGTCATATTTTGGTGATATTTTCCTCTTTTGAGTCTCTTTTTGGTCTCTCACTCCTACTCCCCTTCCCCCCATTCTGTGGTAACTTGTTCTTTTGCTTTTAGGATCTAGCCTGCTTGGAAGGTTGTATATTTTATAACATCTGGTGATTTTTTTTCCTTAAGATTTAGTCTAGTATTTTACTTGCTAACAGTTAGGACTCAGGGATGTCTGTTTTCTGTCTCACTGTTTCTCAAACAGACCTTTCTTTGATGGTCAGCAGGCATCTTAGTTTCTACTTAAAGCTTGGTTCTTCATTAGGAGTCTGAGGTCCTTTGAGCAAAGTGATGTTAGGTAGGGTTTTATAAGTAGCTTATTCTTTGCAGAATAATGTGTGTTTTTTCAATTTCTCTAAGTTAGGAGAACCATTGTAACTGTTTACTTCTCAGGCTTTGGTTATATCCAACTCTAAATACTGTAAAATGAATTTTATTTTCTACTAGAGGAGTCATTTCTATTGGTATTGTAACAGGCATGAGTTGTGCATTTGTTTGGGAGATTTTTCCCTAACAGGCGTGCCACCATTCCCAGTATATCCATTTACAAGTTCTGACAATAAATCTTTTTGTGAAAAGTTACTGTGACTGGAATTTTTCCTGATGTATAGCTGTTGAGTATGTCAATATAGGATTTTGCCAAAGACTTAGTAACTTTTTACTACATACCTCTTGGCACACAGCTATGTGCTCTTTTAAAATTAGTCATACCTTTTATTTGCAGTTAGTTTTGCATGGATGAAATTAAGCTTGATTTGGGGACCATATAAAAAGCATATGGAATGTAAGCATAGTGTGCCAAATCTGTTTTAAGTGTTGCTTTGTAAATAAGTTTTATAAATAGTTCAAAAGTGTTAACACTACATTTATTTATAGTGTATCTTTAGTGTACACAGCTAGGATGAGACCCTATTTAATATTTTGAAATTGCTAATATATTCTTCTAAGACTAATACAGAATGTGGCTTTAAAAAAATGTGTGTATGTGTTTGTGTGTTTGTATAATAATCCTTAATCGTCTTGGTTGAGGTTCTGTTGTATGTTTTATTTTGTTTTGTTTTGTTATGAATTATAATTTCCTTTTATTCAGTGATGAGGAGAGGAAAGTTTGTTGAAAGAAAGTAAGCCACCAGATTGGGATTTATATAAGTATTCAAAATGGTTTTACTTTTTAAGCTAGTTTCTTAAAATTATTTCTTGTTTATTAAGGGAAATTATTTTTAACATAAAATGGAGTCATTTTTCTAGAAATAGTTGAAACACATGTATAAAAATACTGGACAGAATTTTTAAAAAATATATATAAATAGGAAGAGATACTGTTTCAAAGCAGTATCCTAATTCAGCAATTTGAAAGCCTGAAACATTTGGAAAGTGAACATTTGCCTTGAAGGTTGCTTTTGCGCATTCTGTAACTAGCTTTGCTTCCTGATATCTGCATGTATCAGAAAAAAGCAGAATTTTGGCTTAGAGATTAAGGAAGTGAATTTAAGCTTTTTAAATGACATGTTATAGACATTTATTGGAATTTTACTAAGATATACCTTTTACATAGGCCAATGAATATATTCTATGGCCCTTATTTGGAAAAGGAACAACTTTGAGGGGAGCCCTTCATTGACTAGGAAGCTGTGGAAGTGCTTTGGGTGACATAGTAGCAGCATGGCTTGTAAGAGAAATCTTAGACGATGCAAGGTGCTTTTAAAACAAAATGCTGGAAGGCAGTGCAATGATTTTCACGATGGATTGTTTCACTTGTGATTTTGCTTTCTTTTTCACCTTCCTCACTGGCCATTTGAGGCATTTGGCAGTAGCTATTTTGAGATAAGAAAAGGGAAGGGTAAATGTAGGAGACTAGATCTCTGGGTAAGTGACTAAGTCCAATTTTCAGACTCGGGTCCAAACTGTAAGATAACTAAAGGATATTGACAATATTGTGGAGGCCTCTCTATTCTGTATCTTCAACCTCTCTTGTGTCCATTCACTCTTATTTGCTCCAAGTTTTAACCTTCATTATTTCTTACCTGGACGGTTGTTGTATCAGCTACTCAACTGACAGTCTTGCTTTTCACCAAATTTCCCCCTTCATTGCTAACAGATTTATTTTTTCATCTTCTTTTGTAGTACTGGGGACTGTATCCAGGAGTGCTCTACCACTGAGCCACATCCATGGCCATTTTAATTTTTTTTGTTTTTAGGCAGGGTTTTGCTAAGTTGTTGAGGTTGGCCTCAACCTTGGCAGTCCTCCTGCCTCAGCCTCCTGAGTTGTTAGGGTTACAGGCATGCACTACTGTGCCTGGCCCAGGCTGATAATCTTAAAAAAATATAATGAAGTGGAATAAAATCATGATTCCTCTAGGAAAAATCCTCCAGTGGCTCCCCATTATATTTTGGAATAAAGTCCAAATGCCTTGGCCTGACTTCCAAGGCCCTTTGGGATCTGGCCCTATGTTATCTTTCTACCAATGTCTCCACATTCTTCTCTTTCATGGGCCTCAGGCTCCAATCACAAGGAGAAATTAAGTCCTCTTTTCCAAACCCACTATACCTTTTGCCATTTCATACCTTGTTCCCTCTACCTGGGACATACTAGTTGGCTTGGGGTACCTCAACTCTTCATTCCACAGTTAGTACTCCAAACAGTGTAACAATTCCTTCTGTAATCCCTTAACATTTTCTCTATTCCTTAACTATATATACATATGCACATACATGTGTGTGTGTATCTGAACACATGCACATACAGCATGTTATTTGTGTGTGTGTGTGTATGTGTGTGTGTGTGTGTGTATGTATGTGTGATGCTGAGGTTCAAACCCACATCCTCATGCATGTCAGGCAGGCATTCTACTACTGAGCTACATCCCCAGACCCTAGTATATGCATTAGATGGTGAATGTTAGAGTTCATAGTGGCCTCAATAATGCGAGCTTTTTAAGGGCATATATTGGAACATTGCTATATATGCACCTCTGATACCTAAGGGAGTGCCTAGATTTTAATAGCTACTCAATAAATGGTGAAAAAAGATTTGAGGGAATATGTAAGAGTGAAAGCTACTTAGCCTCCTCCCTGTCTCATTGCCACAACTGTTTCCCAGAAGGTGACCACTGTTAACAGTTTGATATGTTTTATGTTTCTTACAGCTAGCATTTTCATTACAAGTTCAGGTTTATAATATAATAGAATTATATTTTTATAAAATAAGTGTGTACACCTCTTTCTGTCTTTTGCTTGTCAAAGTATACTTGATATACAGTAAAATAAAGGAGTCCTAATGATGATGCATTTTTATATTTATATATTCATACAACCACCTCCCCAGGCCAAGATAGAGAACATTTCCTTCAACTCAGAGAATGCTTCTTGCATCTTCTGCAATGTCTCCCTCCAATTATGATATAAGCTGGTGGCTTATATCAGTATATATATATATATATTTTTTTTTTGGAACCAGGGATTGAACTCAGGGACACTCGGCCACTGAGCCACATCCCCAGCCCTATTTTGCATTTTATTTAGAGACAGGGTCTCACTGAGTTGCTCACTCAGGGCCTTGCTAAGTTGCTGAGGCTGGCTTTGAACTCGCGATCCTCCTGACTCAGCCTCCCAAATTGCTTGGATTACAGGCGTGCGCCACCACGCCTGGCCTTATATCAGTATTGTAGTGATATGGTCAAAATGGTTTTTCCCATGGATAGTATGATGGTGGATTACTGCTACAGCAATCTAGCCATTCATTTACCATATGTTTATTGAGCACCCCCAGTGCACAAGACTTTGTTATAAGAACCTAAAGTGACACCAAGAAACATGTGGCCTAAGGAGACCAGAATAGTAAAAGATATGGCTCTAATCATCAGGGGTCTTGAGGATAGTTGTTGGGAAAAGGTGCCTGGAGAAGGTGGGTGAAGGTATAGGAGCTGTCAAGAGCTGTGGACTCTTAACCCAAGAATTGGAGAGGAGGGAGGGAGGATGCAGAGGAGGGAGGCCTCTGTGAGAATTCAGTTTATCTGGTCAAGATTGTGACTAGTTCAGGCTAGAGAGCAAAAGGGCTTTGAAGCCTACAGTCTAGCATGTGTGCATTTATTTTGAGATGAAGAGCTATTCAGCAGATTTGAAGAAAAATGGGCAATGTTTGTCATCTGTCTCTGTGCTTGTTTGATTATTATTACATGTCATTCCTTGAAGTGGGCTGGGGAGAGGGGAAATTGAAAGGTGGGGGAAACCCAGCAGATGTAGTTGACGTTGCCTTGCTTTGCATTAATGCTGGCTACTTGAAAGTGTTTGGCCTTGGCATTAGGATGGGAGTGGTGGCAGGCCACAGGGAGCAGAAAAAGGAGAGGGCAAATGTTTTCCTTTTCAGTTTGCCTTTGCGTCAGGAAGCTAATTTGAACTGCTTAGAACACAGGGTTCTCAGTTTCAACTGAGTGACCAAACCAGGCAGCTGCTTCACGTCTCATGGAGAAATTGCTTTCTGGGAAAGGGCCAGATTGAAGGACCCTCTGTTTGGTGTAGCGGACGTGAAGAAAGGAACCCGAAACTTTGTAAACATGGCGAGTTCCTTTTGACCAACAGAGTGTAAATGAGAGATCCAGGCAGATCCTTGGTACATGTACTGGAAGCTTGGAACACATTATCTCCTGAGTACAAGGTTGGAAATGATGATTAACTTCCCAGAGCTTCCTCCCCAGGAAAGCCTTTTTTAACCCTTAATGGTCACTTAGCCATAGAACTATTGTGTATATGGGTTGGGGGTGCAGCTTACTGGTAGGGAGTGTACTTAGTGGTAGAGTGTTTGCCTTGCATGCTCAGAGGCCCTGTATTTGATACCCAGCACCTGCAAAAGGCAAAAAAACAAAAACCACAAGTATCATGTTTATTTTCGTTTCTGCTACTGATAAATGGGTTTGGGTTTCCAACTTGATTTGTTAAAAGCACATCCTCCCAGCTTCTTCCTCACAACTTCCAACAGAAAGAGTGAGGGGCTGAGATGGCAGGGGAGGTTGGCATGACTCTTCCAATATGGCAGTGTTTTTTATGTGTAGATTGACTTTATCTACACCCTTCAGCACAGTATATATGAGTAATGTGTGGTTATTGAACACTTGAAAGGTTGCTAGTCTGTAAGTTGATGCTGTCCTGAATAGTGTAAAATTTAATATTTTGAATATATTGAGCTAAATAGATTATGGGTTTTTTTTTTTTGGTACTGGGTATTGAACCATAGACACTCAATAACTGAGCCACTTCCCTAGCCCTTTTATATTTATTTAGAGACAGGGACTTACTGAGTTGCTTAGGACCTCACCAAGTTGCTGAGGCTGGCTCTGAACTCGAGATCCTTGTGCCTCAGTCTCCTGAATCGCTGGGATTATAGGTGTACGCCACCCCACCTGGCAATAAATCATGTTATTAATGTTGCTCATTTCTTTTATTTATTTATTTTTTTTTGAGCCAGGGTCTTCCTCTGTTGCCTAGGCTGGCCGTGATCTCCTGAGCTCAAGCAAACCTCTTGCCTCAGTGTCCCAAATAGCTGGGACTGCAGGCACACTCCACCATGCCTCCCTTTTACTTTTGTAATTGATTGTTTGAAAATATAAAATTGCATACATGCCTTGAGCTATTTTTGTTAGACAGCAATGTTGGTCAATATTCTTTCAGAAGGTATTTTCTGATGTTCATGGCCTCAAATTTGTTTCTGAGGGAGAATCCTTTCAAAGTTCTGTTTAATATGGACATTGCCATAAAGAACTCATTTGTGCACTAAAGGTTATCATACAGTTCAGAGTCGATGGCTTGATAACCCTTTGCCCTGGGGCAGAATATGAAAGCATCCTATTCTTATTTGTATTGAAAGCCAGTTTGTTGCTTAGACTTTTGGATCCAGTTGCTGATCCAACTGGTTGGGTTAGAAGTTTTGTTTTTGTTTTATTCCCCCCTTGGGTTAAATACTACAAGAGTATATACGTGAACTGATCTGTGGTAGGTAAGAATTCTGTTCATATAATATGATTATTGGTGGCAGTAATTTTTTCCAGCTTTGGGTGTTATTAGAAATATGTAGCAGGCCCCTTTTTAGATTTACTTCGCTACCTTGGCCAAGGAGTCACCAGAACAGCCCTTTTCAGGAAAAGTAGGATAAAGAATAAATTCTCCAGCTTGGCATAATGTAAAACCTAGGAAACAAAGAGGAGTTTGTATCATTGTTCTTACTGAAGGCTTTTTTGATGTTCCTAGCAGAGCCCTCCTTGTCTTATCATAGGAAGTCATCAGTAGCATTAAAAGGATGGGGGAGGTCTACCGGACAGGAAGGCTCCCAGGATTCTTACTGCTGGTTAGTCAACTGCCTAGTGGGGTTTCTAGGAGTGTGTCTTTGTGTTTTTTTATTACTATAATTGCTCCTGTTTAAGAAATGTCTAATTGAGAAGTTGGAGGAAATACAGATAGGGTAATGAACAGCCACATATAAAAGGTGAGAGAGGCCTATAGCTCAGTGGGAGAGAACTTGTCTAGCATTCCTAAGGCCCTGGGCTCAATTCCCAGTGCCAAAGAGGTGGGACCATTTTATGCCCCTTGTTTGGATCCTTCTAAGTCCTATCTTGGAGTCAAAGGTGTTACCTGGCTTTTATAGGATACCCTGTATTTCAGATATGAGATAACTAATATCTGCTTCCTTGTAATCATGAATGATCATATAATTGGTTTCTAATAATAGCAGCTGACATTTATTGAGTAATGCTTATGTACAGGGCAGTGTGCCAATCAACATAAAGTGTTATTTAGTTTATCTTCCCCGTCAACTTATGTTATCATAGGTACTATTATTATCGCCATTTAATAGATAAGGAAGGGGTTTTATCTGGGGCCTGTAGAGGTTAAGTAACACAGCTGATAGCAACCCAGATCTGTCTCTATTCCAAAGACTTCAGTAATTAACCACTTTACTTTTCTATAAATTGTGATAGGACTTTTGTTTTGGTAACTTCCCATAGGTATTTTTTTTTACCATATATGTCCTGAAACCATCATTTTTCAGAAAGAGTCATCATGTTATTATTTATAGCTGCATTTAATATAACTGTGCTTGGTAATAAAGCAAGCACTCAATGGATAAAAATTATTACTGCTAGCATTATTTTTATTATTTCTCTGGATGCTTCTGGGTGAATAGTATTGTGCATTTGTTTGCAAAATACTTCTACATTTTAGTGGGGTACTGGGAATTGAACCCAGAAGCACTCAACCACTGAGCTACATCCCCAGCCCTTTTAATTTTTTATTCTTGTACAGGGCTGTGCTAAGTTGCTGAGGCTGGCCTCAAACTTGCAATCCTCCTGCCTCGGTCTCCTGAGTAGCTAGGATTATAGGTAGGCACCAGCATACCCTGCTACACTTCTGCCTTTGATGTTCCATGGTTATGTCCTTCCTGAGAGTTGTTGAGATTCTGGAGCTTAAGATTGAGTGTATTATGTTGGGGAAAGGAGGGTGACCTGGTGGCTTGCCTGAGTGGGTCCTATAGGAAGAGTGGTAGGCTTATAAAAGCAACTGGGTAGTCCTTGACTATCTAGTGGCACCAGAAATTGATATGCCATTCCCACTTTACTAATCTCCTGATAAATGTTTTTTTCTGTGTGGAAAAGAAAGACATTCCATGCGCTCCTCAGGAGCTATTTGGCATCTTTTAACAAACAGCCTGTGGCTGAGGAAGACTTTTTTTAAAGGCCTAGATGTACCATACTGCCTTTTAGAGTTTTATATGCCTCACCTTCTGGTGTGGTCCTCATTTCACCCAGATCTCCCATTTTCTCCTCCAGCCAAATCTCAGTCATAGCTAGATGGCTTTCCACTCTACTGTTTAGTCAGATGGCCTGCAGTAGAGGGGTGGATTCAGAGAAGAAACAAAGAGGCTGTCAACTCAACCACTGGGATCTTAACTAGGGAAACATTACATGAAGGCTTTTGGGGTGATGTGTCACATGTTTGTAGAAAAAGAGTTCTGGATCTTAAGTCATATTCACTTGATTACTATTCATTGATGACTGTTGCTCTTTTCATTGCTTATATTTTTCCCCTTTAGTTTGAATAGTTCAGTGAACTAAATACCAAGAGCCAAACTCTGGATTGAATGCTTTTGAACAAGAGCCTCAAAATATTCTTGTTTTCACAACTGAGGAATAGTCTTATTGAGAAAATTAAGTATAATTTATCAATTTATCAAAATTAAGTATGATTTATTTTATTTATAATTTTATAAATTATCAATTTATAATTTTGAAAATTAAGTATGATTTGCTTCTTGGGCAAATTTACTGATGTTTCTTCTACTTATTCTTAACTGCATTTGAAACTAGGTACCCCTTCCTTCCAGAAACGTGTCACCTCCTTTATTCTGTTTCCCCATCTCTCTCTTTTTATTCTTGCCCTAGTTTCCAAATTATTTCCCCTGATAAGTGCATCTCACTCTAATCTTGGTTTCCAATTTTCCATCTATATTGATGCCTCAACATTTTCAACTTTTCATCCATTTCTCATTTGACTCTAGGTCATCTCCACTGGCCATCTGTCCTACCATCAGCTCACAGTTAGAACTCCTGTTTCTCTGTAATCTATCACCTCTTCTACATTCCCCATCTTTTAGTCACTCAGGATTAAAAGCAAAGTCATTATTCAGTTTTGTTTCTATCCTTCCATCTTCTTCTAAGGACTATCTCTCTTCCCTATGAAATGTCTCCTACACTAATTCAATTCAATTTCTACTGCCATTACTGTAATCCAGGTCCTCATGTTTTAATGCTTTGACCACTCTATCAACCTTCCAACCGATCTCTTAAGTATTTCCCAAATTCCTACTCTCCACTCATACCAACTGACAGCAACTTCTCACTTTCCACAAAAGCTGGTTCCATCATATCACCCTCCTCACAAACCTTCAAAGACTCCCCATGCTGATAGGGTCAAGTCCAAATTGCTCCGCTTGGCATTCCGAGCTTTAGAATCCTCTCCATGTGTCTGTATAAACTTATTTCCATCATTTGTGGACCTACACTTTAAACAGACCTGTCTTTTCTAGCTCATGAGTGTGCCTCCTCACTCCTGATGACAGCCCTTAGAACACCAGTTAACAAAGGGAAAAGAGATCCAGAGCCAGGAGTTGAAGGCCTGGGTGAGGAAAGGAAGTGAACTGACAGCATCCCATTAAGGGTGTGACCTGAGGGGGAAGCTGTGACAGAAGGTGCTTTAAGATGCTATTACAATGATGAGAAGTTGCAGAAGGAATCGGGGAGGGAGCTGGAGTATGACCTTTAGTGGTTGATTAGCCTGAACTAGACCAAGATGGTTTGATTTAAATTGGCCTGAAGTTGCCTGGAGCCACTGCAATTTAATAAGAAACCCATCTCTTTGCATTTCTGCCTCCTAGGAAGAGAGCCCACAGAACTAGGGAGTGGACTATAGGATTCTAGGGAATGTCTATCATTTAATACAGATTTAGCACTGAAAAGTTGGGGGTCCTTCCTGAATTCTTTCTTCTGCTTTTTTTGATACCAGGGATTGAAGCCAGGGGCACTTAACCACTGAGCCACATTCTCTTCCTGTATTCTTTCTTGAATGATGTACAGAGCAAAATTTCCATTTTTCTTGAAATCTTACATAGATGTATAGACAGCAACAACTCCATTTCCTAGCGATGCTTTTGTGCATACATTAGAAGCAGATTTAGACCATTGCTGGGTACTTTAAAAAAGTGGTCATAGTAATAATCCTTTCAGGTAGATCAAACCATCCACTGCCATGTCATATGGCAAGCTGTGCTGCTTTGGCAGCTCTGTAGAGAGTGCTAGACTGGAAGTCAATAGAATTATACACATGACCTTAGGCAAGTCACTTAACCTTTTATGGTACCTTTTATCATCTGTTAAATAAAAGGATTAGTCTGGACTATTTCTAGGGATCTTCCTGGAAAAAAGTATAGAAGAGATTGTATAACTGAAAGGCAGGAAGTGGAATAATTGAGGATTGCAATTCAGAGAGATTTCAAAATTACTTTAAACTTTAGAAAACAGTTCTTAGGTGTGCTTAATGTGCAATATCACACACTTAGTGGTTAAATCTGTAATTGTCACCCTATCTTATCAATGTTGTTTCCCTTTGCTGCTAATAGTTAAATGTTCAGGACAGACGCCTACTGATGGTTACTATGAAATGATGGACAGAGTGGCTAATTTTGTTTTTCTGTTGAGATTTTCAAAAATTAATGTGTGTAACTTTTACTATGTAATAAATAGCTCATAAAATTTTTTGAGACTTAACAAAAATAATTAGTCTGGAGAAAGAGATGCTATATAATCTTTAGAAATTTGTAAGTGGCCATTCTGCTACTTCTTATGTTCAACTCTTTGCAATGTTTATCTGACTTAGTCTGATTCCTGTCTGTTTTTTCCCAAGACCACCTTTGTTAATTTTTATTTTGTGTATGTGTTCATAAAAAATGTCTCAGATTAGAAGCCAAAACTTAAGCAAATGTGCATATGATCTGCACAGTTCCATTTTTTTTCCTGATAATAGCTACAATTGATACGGTCTGAGTCTGGAAAAAGAAACTACCCCCCCCACACACACACACAGTGATTAAACCCAGGACCTTGAGCATGCTGGGCAAGCACTCTACTACTGAGCTGTATCCACAGTCACAGGGTAAAGGACACTTAACAATTATATCCTACCAAGCTTTGTAAATTCTAAGACATTTCTACTGCAACAGCACTGCAACTGACTCTTGTACAGAGGAGAAAAGTTTCTAAAACTTATTGGTTTCTACATGTTAACATTCAGTAGTGAAGATCAAATTCTTTTGATCTTATCATACTTTACAGTGAACTTTTGTGTGTGTGTGTGGGACTGGGGATGGAACCTGAGGCCTTGCATATATTAGACAAGTGATCTACCACTGAGCTGCACCCCCCGGTCCTCCACTGAACTCTGGAGTGGTGTGCTGCTTCCTACTTTTATCCAAATTCCTAGGGTAGGAATTGGAAAACTTCTCAAAAGTATTTTGAATTGCTGTATTAATAGTTGTGATCACTCAGTCACTAAAAAATTCATAGTAGGTATTATGTAGACAATGTACAATGGTGAACTGTGTCAATGGAATAAAAACATGCATAATTTCTTTGCCTGGTGCACTTAAAATATGTGGTCCTATGAGTCTTTAACCATCTGCTGAAAAACAATTCAGAGTTCCTAGACTGTCTTAAGTATTTTATTAGACAACTTCTTAAGGATATTTTTAAAAGTATGAGACTCAAGTAAGCTAGACTTCTTTTATGTGATCTTGATTTGTAGTATTTCCTGAAGCATGTGGATGGAAATTGGTAGATTGATCCCCAGAATGCTAGCATCCAGAGCTCACTGGGAGAGAACTCATTTAATCAAGTAAAATGGACTTTAAAGTTTTAGCAAGTTCAGAACACTAACAAGGGCCCTTGGGAGATGACTTTAACAAAAGAGAATCCAATAGAACTGGATAGTCTTAAAACAAGAATTTTATAAGAAGTTATACTAGTATATATAAATTAAAGAATAATGGGATGCCTCCATTGTGCCTAAAAGAATATCAGTACCATGAAATACTTGATCAGTACTTGAGTCGAGTGAGAAAACTACAAAAAAAGGGGAAATCAAATCAGGCCAAATTGCTAGAGTATTAAGGGGAAAAATTGTGTTAGACAGGTTCAGAAATTATAATGCAAGAAGGGAGTTTGAAAAGGAGGTACAAGAAGGAAGATAATTCTATCCTTGTAATGGTAATGCTTCTTCTTAACATGTTCTTCATAATTTTAACGACCTCCTTTAAAGGTGTAAACATTTTGAAAGATATTTTAACTTTTTAAGGTGAGTCAACTGTCAGCACCGCAAAAAAAAAAAAAAAAAAAATTACAAGACTAAGGGTAGAGACTAAGAGAAAAGTCATGTGTCTCCTCGGGAGACAGAGTTGATGAGAAAAGCAGGACTTCTTATTTTTCGCTTCATTCCATCTCACTAGTCAGTTTACCAACACAGGAACAGTTTGTAATGACAAAGATGATAAAATGTTAAATCAAAGAAGAAAGTTGGTTAAGAAACACTGTTGAAATTGATTTATTCCAGTTGTCTGGGTTGTTGCAGAGCAAGTTTCCCCTAAACTTATGGAGAGCAAATGGAAAAAGGAAAATAGTTTATCTTTCACCAAGAGAATTGATGGCCCAGCTAAATTTAGACTCTCCGGCTTTAACTTGGGACATCTGGGAAAACACTCCAATCTGTTACTCATCTAGTTTCTAACCATCTAGAAAGAAGCCCAGAGTCCAGAATAGCCCTCTAAGATGGGTTTATGAAGGGCAAATATTATCAGGCTGAGTTTATTTCCTCTAATAAAAGATAAAATATTTGTTAAGATAAAGCTACATGATGTCTTACCTGTGCATGTCAGCAACATTTGTTATTCCTTCATCGCAAAGGGCTTGCTGACAAGGTGGGACGACTTGGGCTCGACTGTACCACTCTTCAGGGGAATGTCCAAATAGGCTGAGGGGCAAGTGTGTCCCAAATGGGTCCTTGCGTGTGGCTCAACACCAAGTTGAGGACACAGCAAGTGGTACCTTCCCGCGAGCTCTCTCCCTGCTGTAATATACAAGGATTCTATTTTTTTAAAGATCCACTTCCAGTCCCTTTAAATAGCTACTACCCTAGAGAACCTTAGTTATTCAGTTATTTTTTAAATTTATACATGTTCAATTTAAGTACATTTTGTAAGGAGGACTTCTTGTGTGGAAAGTTAGGCCTAAATTTCTTCTATCAGTTAACTTAGAGGGGAAATGAATAGTATGTTTATCAAACTTTTGTATTATACTCAAGCAAGGTCACTAATATTTTTTAAAAGGATTACAAACAACCTTTGGAGATAGAGTGAGAGTTTTCAGAAAGGGCTTTAACACCACTTCCACATCCTCTTCAAGGACAGTTGATCTGCTTTTATCTCTTTTACTTGTTTTAAGTTGGTGGCAAGATTTTGATGAAGGAAAGAGTTCCTCAATTTAAAACAATAAAAATCAATGAATCAGAGAAATGGTCTGGCCAAAATGGGATGAATTTGAGGAAGATTAGTACTAGGAAGCTGAGGTTTGGGGAAGACTAAATAATACCCCTTCCTCTTCCTCCTCCATTTGAAACCAATGGAGAAATATGGCACTAGAACCAGACTGAGTTCTAAGTACCAGTTTTATTACTGATAAAAGCTAGACCTGAGGACATAGCCTGGATGTGTGTTCACCAAAGCTTCCAAATGGCTTACATATTGGCAGACCTCCCTTTAGATCTGTTGTAATATATGTGTATTTAGGAACCACATGTCAGGCTGGATTTGTGGCTCCATGGTAGAGAACTTGCTTAGCATGTGTGTGGCACTGGGTTCAATCCTCAGCACCCCATATAAATAAATAAATAAATAAATAAATAAATGTCCATCAACAACTAAATATATATATATAAAGAACCACATGTCAGAGAATATACAAAAAGTGAGAATGGGCTTTTGCAACAGGCCTAGAGAAAGCATTCTGGTTTCCTGTTCCCAAACCTTGCAGTCAGTTAAGAAGATGGAAACAAGGGTACAGATAGCAGTAGGAAAGCATTTCTTTTGGCTTTTGCCCTTCTGAGAAGAGAAGTGCCAATTCTCTCTGTTTTGTGGTGATATGGGTGGGGAATAAATAGCTAGTGGCCAGCCAGATAGAACTGAGACCAGAACCCGGACCATCAATAGACTGAAAGGCCCATGTTTTTCTGTTAGTATGGAAGGACATTTTTAGTTGACTATGCAAATTTAAACCAGGCCTGCATTAACATATTTTCTAAAACTGGAGGTGTTTTCTTTATGTGAGATTTATTTAAAGGGTTGTTACAAGGTGCAGAATAATAGGGCACATAAGCCTGATTTATATAAAGGATTGCTTTGAGGTATCAAATTACAGGATATGAAAATTGGAAGAGGTTTTAGAATAGGTTTTTCAGCCTTTTCATTCCTTAACTGAGAAAACAGAACCCCAGAGGGTTGAATGAATTACTCTGGACCACTTGTCAAACTAGTGATAGCCAGAAATAGACTAGGGTCTTCTAGTTCCAAACTTAATGTCTGCCTCCCATCCATTTGTTCTGTATTTAGACATCAAGGAAAGTAGGCTTAAATTAATCTGGTCATTCCTTTACGGTTAAGAACTGTTAAGCTAATAGTTCTATACGAAGTGTGTGAGTGTGTAATATAGTGGTTTAAATGGGCGGAGGGTGGCTTAGAGATTAGGCTACCTGGGATCAAATTCTGACTGCACCAATCATAGTTGTTTGACATGGCCAAGTTCCCTCACCTTGCTGAGTCTCAGTGTCCTCATGTATAAAATGGGCATCATAATATCACCTACCTAGAGTAGAGGGTGGTAAGGAGACTCAGATGAGAAAGGTGTATATAAGAGATTGGGCTTGGCATAA
Organism: Glaucomys volans; assembly: GCA_020662805.1. NCBI lineage: Eukaryota > Metazoa > Chordata > Mammalia > Rodentia > Sciuridae > Glaucomys > Glaucomys volans. The sequence continues at coordinate 220,530 of JAJEJO010053787.1, forward strand.
GTGAGGAGTTCCTAGCATGTAGGCACTGATAAACATAATCTGTCATCATTCATCATCATTAACATTTACCTCTGAGAAACTTTTAAAGCTTGATCTGCAAAGACAATAAATCTTTAGCTTAGGATTTTACCCATGCCAAGTTCCTCCTTTGTCCTAAACCTCCCTTCTTTAGGTCTCTCAGGATAGAAACTTTATAATCATTCTTTCTTCTCCCTCCCTGCATTAGGTACCTGCTCTGTCACCAAATCCTGTTTTGTTGTTTCAAATGTTTCTCAATTAACTCCTTCTCTATTATCATCCTAAGTCACACCCTGATTCCCACAGGCCTGGATTACTATTCAAACCTCCTCACTTCTTTTTTTGACTGGTTTTGCCTTCCTCCAGTCTGTCTTCTATATTAGAACCAGACTGATCTCCCTGAGACACTACTTTTGTTCTGTTTGCCCTGCCTTGGAACCTGTAATAAATCCATTGTCTGCTGTCTCAAGGCCAAGCTCTCCTGCCTGACCTTCAGGTCCTTCTCGATCATCAATGTCTAATAGGAATATGATGACAGTCATAAACATAATTTAAAATATTTCAGTTGCCACATTAAAAAGTAAAAGAAAAAGATGAAACTTCTTTTACTAATATGTGTAACTGAAAATATCCAAAGCTATCATTTTAACAGGCAATTAATATGAAAAGGAATAATGAGATATTTTCCATTTTGGGGATCTACATTCTCAATACCCCATGTTTAGGGCTAGGAATATAGCTCAGTGGTAGAATGCTTGCCTGGCATGCATGAGACCCTGGGTTCAATCTCCAGTGCCCCTCCACATGTGTGAATTCTATACCTACATCACACCTTGATTTAGACTAGCCACATTTCAAAGGTTCCCTAGCCACATGTGGCTGTGGGTTTCTGAATTGGATACTACAGTTCAAAAATGTCCTTGTCACCACTGTCACTCACACAAATAAGATATACCTAGTCTCACTTCTTCCTTGTTTTAAAAAATAGAGCTTGTAATGTGCCTATTTTACAGGTATTCCTAAGCCACTGTGAATTGTGAAGGTGCTTTGTAAGCTACACTTTTGCAAGAAGGTAGACTTTATTATCAGAGTAAAGATTTTACCAACCCAAAAGGAAGATATCTTTGAAATAAAGTAATTTGAAAGAAAAGACCATATTAACAAGGCAAATTAAGGGCTGGGAATGTTGCTTATTTGGCATTTGCTTAGCATGCGAGAGGCCTTGGGTTCAAATCTGAAGCATAATGCACACAAAAATATGACAAATTAGCTCTCCTAAATTCATTTCTGGAAAACTTTGCTTCAAGTAGTGAATAGAGAATATAACAAGCACTTTCTCTTGCTATTTCATTACAATAGTCTTTTGGGAAGAAATTTGTCACATTGTTTTTAAGTTCTCTAAATATTTTAATCTGTGGTTCTTTTTTTTCCTTTGGTATTTTGAAAAATTGATATAGGAGTATTTAGTTTTTCTCTTGAAATAGGAGAGGAACCATTAGCAAGAAATTCATTGTTTTTGGTAGTAAATGCAGTACACACACTTTTTAGTACTGAGGTAGGAGCATTAAAATTGCTCATATTGTCCAGTTTGTTGCAGAGGATCAGAATTGACCTAAAAGCAGAATGTCAGAGTTTCAGATGGCAGAACTATTTGTAAAATGCTTTAAAATCATGGTACAAAGGAATATTTCAATAGTAATTATTCTGACAGATTGATGAATCAGAAGAATCAGGACATAATTTTAAATATTGATGAGTTTTAAAGTGATACACAAAATCTTATCCCAGGGCTTTGCCAAGTCAAATAGTCCGGTCGTTTTTCTTTAGTCATACACTGAACTATCACATGGTCCTTTAGGAACTTGACACTTAATATAGATATAACCATAAGGTTACAGTGTGGAAAGAAGGTTGCTAAATGAAGTAGCACCCCAAATATTCAAGTTTGTGAAGCAGCTTCTGGGTAAAGGACCCTACCATTCATAACTTCACCGAAGTCAGAAACCCCAATCTAATGCATAACCCTTTCTCCCTCACCTATCCCTGTAATTAGCTGCTAAATCCTTAAAACTCCACCTCTGGAAATCCTTCTTTAATCTGCAGCCTCCTCTCTGTCCTCATTGCCCTAGACAGGCTTTCATTACTCTTCTCATACACTCTATTGCAACAGTCTCCAAACCAGTTTCCCAGCCTTAAGCTTCAGCCTCCTCTCCACCCCACAATTTAGCCTCCAACTTGCAGCAGAATGATCTGGTAAAATGCAGATCTGATCATGCCACTCCCCTAATTAAAAACACCAAGCTCTTCCCAAGGGCTGACAGATAAAATCTAAACTACTGAACATGGTATACAAAAGCACTGTATAGTCAGAGCCCAAATTGTGGATCTGCTGTGTCTCCTGCCATGTACCTAGAGCAATGACAATCAGGTTACTCCTGGTTCTCTGGTAAGTCCTATCCCTTTGTTAACTCTGTTCTCTTCCCTTGGGTAGTCCCCTCCACCCCTCGAGTCTCATGATCTTCAGCCTTCTCCAAATGCCCTATCTTCCCTCACCCTCATCATCTGTTCTTTCAGCCTTCATATTGCTTCCATACATCATGATGTTTTGGGAGACCATGAAACTAGAAAAGAGTTCTGTAGTTATATGAATAATGGATAATTGAATATGAAATTCAAATAATTTAGTTCATCTCTGTATTATTGGCTCTTGCTTTCCACCTGCAGCTGTACTGGCCTGCTTGGCATGACTTCAGCATTCCACATATCACCCTGCTATCTTTAGGGCTACCAAGGCTCTGGTGGCTGTTTGGTCCACCATGTTGCTAAGCTATGCTATGTGCTGTCATCTTGCTAGTGCACTCCTGGGATTTACTCATAGCTGCATCTGTTTCTTTGGCCTATTTCTTTTGGCTTCTCTTGACATTTTGTATCGATTTGGTTTTAGAGCCATCACCTACCAGTCAGTACCATCTTTTCCTTCCTTCTGTTCTACAAATCAAAGCATGTTGACTGTTGACCTCAGGTTCTGTGCTCTTGTTCATGGCTGCTGGGGTGCCTAGAGAATGCTGCTTCTTTGCCAAAACTTTTTCTTTCTTTTCTTTCTCCCCTTATTCTAGATTTGGTGCTTTCTGAATGCTTGAGGGTACCAGAAGGGTTGTCTCCAAACAAGTATGACTCTATTATAATTCCCTTTACTGTGATTGAAAAGTCAAAGTAATTTGCTTGGGAGGAAGAAGCTTGACTAGGAAAATTCATGTAGATGAGACGCTCAGTAGCTAACCATTTGTCTCTATTGAGGATAATGTATTTAAAAACTAACTGCTCCTTGTTCTTCAGTGTCAAGCTGAGGTAACAGGGCTATTTTGGTCAGTTTGGTTGAGCCTGAATACAAAAGTATACTTCTTGAGTCAAAACTCTCCTGCCATAATGAATGGATATATTTGCTTGAGTTTTTTGCTATTGATCATTAAAGCTAGCAGATCTTTCTCAAACTGCTTACTTTAGTTCAACTTAAGCAATCAAAATATAAAATAGAATTAGGTTAAGGAGTGATTAATTTCCCAGACAGAAGCTCGATACTTGCTGTTTAGTTCTTGTTCACACTTTTTATATTGTTCATTGTATAATTGGGAATTTCTTTGTAAATGTTTGGTTTTCAGGCTGGTTGGAAGGAAAATCACGCAACATTCATGAGCGAACTAAAAAATCTTCAGGCTTCTGGACTGACTACTCTTGGTCAGGCTCTAAGATCCTCATTTGATTTGTTAAATCTCAATAGATTAATATCTGGAATAGACAATTATGGACAGGTAAAAAAATTTTGAGTGAGTACAGCTAATTTATTTTGGTGACTTGGGGTAAGAATTCAAACTTGGGCATGGTTACCAAGATTTCTATTAGTTTTCACATCCTCCAAAAGAGAGGTTCACGTGCCTTTTAAACATGTACTTTTAAAAAGTAACCCTCTTTTTTGGTTCTTGTATATTGTTTGATGATAAAATAGTTAAAATTGCCTACCATCAGATCATCAGATATCTCAGAATGGAGTGAATAAATTGCTGAGAAATATTGGAACAAGACAGTTGGAAAGAAACTCTGTGTTCTTAATCCTGCCTTGCTCCTCCCAGTCTGATGAAAAAGTTCTAGAATAAGAGGAAGGCCAAAAAGCATTTGTTGCTTCTACCATTGTCCTTTTCTCCTCTAAAAAATGCCCATAGTCTCCAGAGTCACTCTTCAGGTTGCAGAGTGATCTGTACCAAGATTTTGACTCAGGTGAATGGATAAATGAGTATGGATGGTATTGCCATTATAATCACTTTAATATCATTATTTTGTAATTACCTGGAAAGAAGAGAGAGAAAAAAGTATTTTGAATGCTAGGGATTGGGGAGTTCCTGAATTATAAGAATTTCTCAGTTTATATAAGTATTATCTCTCCAAGGTTTATTATTTTGATTCCCACATATTTTGGTCTCTAATCTTTTTCTTCTTATTTATCCAAGCAGATTTTATCATTTATTTGAGGGTCATTGGCAAGGCAAATAAAAAAATTGAAATACAATTTTATTACTTTACACAGCTCTAATGCTTTTTAACTGTATTTTAGGGAAGAAATCCATTTTTTTTAGAACCGTCTATTTTAATTACCATCACAGATGGAAACAAGTTAACAAGTACTGCTAGCGTGCAAGAAGAGGTGAGATTTAATTTTTTTTTTTACATTTCATTTAAATGGCAGAGAACATGCAGCTATTTGTGTGGGAGGCATGTATTTCCAGTTAAGAATCAAGTTTGGACAAACCTCCCCTCTTGGTAATCCTTGAGAGATTGCTTAATTTTATTGAGTTCCATGAAAGAAAAGTGAACCTTTTAACTCTTTCCTTATTGTATATGGGTTGTTGTGATGAACCTTTTCAAATTTTGCCTTATAGCTTCATCTTCCTTTAAATTCTCCTCTGCCTGGAAGTGAACTAACCAAAGAACCTTTTCGTTGGGATCAAAGGTTATTTGCCCTGGTGTTACGTTTGCCTGGAGTGGTTTCTACCGAACCAGAGCACCTAGGGAGTGTACCCACAGATGAATCGGCCATCACACAGATGTGTGAAGTTACAGGAGGTATTAGCAATATTTCCTATTTCTGAAGGAAGAATTTAGGGCAGCAGAGTATAGTTTCATTAAATGTCATATGTAGACTTGGTTTGTTGTATTGCTTAAGCTCATTGTATTATATTTGCAGTCAATGTAGTTATGATCATTCCAAGTTTTGTTTTAAGATTTCAAATGCTTGTGTTACAAAATAGTATTTCCTGTGATCAAACTTGTGCTCTTTGTGTTTCTGTCTGATATAGGTCGCTCCTACTGTGTTAGAACACAAAGAATGTTGAATCAGTGTTTAGAATCTCTAGTTCAAAAAGTTCAGAGTGGTGTAGTTATTAATTTTGAAAAGACAGGACCAGACCCACTTCCTGTTGGAGAAGGTAAGGTAGATTACTTATTTTTAACCCTTAAGTGTTATATAGGAGAATGACCTGAGATCCAGAAGATATTAAGCAATTGGTAATAGAGATAGCTTTTTATTGTCCATATACATTATAGTAGTTACAAATACCATCCAATCATTGCCTATGTATACATGTCAGGTAGCCAAATTCTAATAACTTTAATTTCACATGAATGTTTCTAAGAAAATTCCTCCTTTTCCTAACCCCCTATATATTCCCTGGTCCCAGTGTGGAGATGACACTAAGTCATCACCTCTCTATTCACAAAGTATCCGGATATTCACTATGGTATGGTACTTCAATAACAGTCTGTTTTGGGATTTGTGAGCACCATATTTAAATGTACCTAGCTGTCTTTATGAGAGTTGTTAGTTATTTCGCTGCAACAAGAGATTATGAATGTTTATCTAGGAACTTATATTATCCCATAAGAACTTATGCTAGTATTTTCTGTGTCACTTTTTAACTGCAGGACCTTTTCAAATGAGATTTTACAAAAAGTTTTGATATCTAGAAATAGATAAAAAGCAAAGCTACTTTTGCAAAAGGGAAATTGCCCATAGTCTTTCTCTAGATGCTTTGTGAATGGATGTTTGTGACCACTGAGTTTGTGTGGATTTCAAAGGGACAAGGGAACTAAACCACACTATAGTAATTAGAGGACTTCCTTAGAGTTCTGTTCTTGGTTATTACTTCTCTTCATTTGCGTCAGTTCAAACATATATATACATATATGTATATACAGACTCCATATATACATACACGGGCTCCATTATTATCATGGTGCTTGTCTAATCTGATCCATACATTTTGATTGCCTTGACCAAGGCTAAAGGGACACAGGGCAGGAAGTTGCACATTTCTGTTGATCCTTTTTTCTTCTCTTTAGTTTTTGGATCCCTTTGAGAAGATGTTGGAAAAATATAGAGTCCTTTACCTAGAAAAAAATGACAGCTCAAAAACAGGTTTATCTCCCTGTACTTCCCTTTCCCACTCCTCACTCCTCTCCCTCTACTGATCCCTATTCACTCCATTTACCTCTTTTAAAAAATATTATTTTCCTGAGGATACACCTGATTCTGGGACCCACTGCCCCACATGTCCATGTATGCACATACAAAAGTTTGGTTAGATTTATTCCACTGTTCTTCCCTTTTCCTATCCTTTCTTCTTCTTCCTCAATCCCCATCATCTTCTCTACTGATCTTTCCTCTGCGTTGATAAAATTACCTCTCCCTTTTTTCCTTTCTCTCTCTCTCTCTCTCTCTCTCTCTCTCTCTCTCTCTCTCTCTCTCGTTTAATCCCCCTCTTCCTTGTTTTGGATTAGCTTCTGCATATCCAAGAAAACATTTGACCTTTGACTTTTTGGGACTGGCTTGTTTCACTTAGAATGATGGTCTCCAGTTTCATCCATTTACCTGCAAATGCCATAATGTCATTCTTATTTATGGCTGAGTAATACTCCATTGTGTATGTGTGTGCATGTGTATGTGTGTGTGTATATATATAAATATATATATGTATGTGTATATATATATATTTCCAAACACAATTTTATGTGTTATTTTAGGAGTTTCTTGGATCCCTAAATTAAAAATAGCTTCCATAGAACACTGAGGCCTCACAGCCTATTTTAAATTAATCCTATTGGAAGGGCAAGCTATATTGCTAGCAACTGACTGCCCAGGCCATAATTTTCTGTTTACTACCTTGATGTGAACGGAAAACTTTCATGTGGAAATCCTAGTGGGACTAGATGTCATTTAAATAGCTCACATTTTCTTTGTGGCTACAGTTCCCCTTTGACCAGACTTCTTAATCTTTCACAATCGGATAAAAGCAAAGAACTCTTTCCTTAGGAAAATGCACATCCCCAGAATTGTGATCTCACCCTCAGAAGGGTCCACTGAAGCCATTATATGTTCTCCCTAGAGCACAAGGGACCCTAGCAAATCTGATCTGAAGTAATTACTTGTTAAAGTAATGCTGAAATAAGAAAATCAAATGGCTATAATTTAAGAAAAATGAAGCATAAATCATTAAGACATATTTTTTATAAATATAATTTAGACTAATGAACCATGGGACAAAATTTATGTCACTCCACATACTGGGTGGGGAAAATGAAATAGGCTAGTTTAAATAATTAAAATTCATCCAGGACATTCACATTACTACAGTGTCATACAATGCTCAGTCTCCACGGAATTTTAATGGTGGGTGGGAAAACAATAGTGAATTAGCCCACAATAACTTCGATGCATTTACTTTGTGTTCATTACCCCTAATTACACACATAGATGGTATCTTCAGCATGTCTTCTAACTTCAAGTGAATTTGGATAGGTTTTGTTGTACTATGTGGTCATTGGCTCTAACTATTCCATAAAGAATACTTTTTTCACCTAATTAGCATGGAAGGAATATATAAAAGGAATTTATGATCTGTTTTATCACATTCCCAAAATTTTAAAACTCTTCTGGGAAACAAATGATTTTGTTTGCTTAATTTGGTAATTGACTTCTTGAAAAACAACTGTAGTATTTTGGTATGTTTAATTTATGTGTCCAAGTCTCATAATCTTTAAAACAGTTTTTATAATATTTTTCCACACAACTACATATTCTCATAATAGGTAAAGGATGGTAGAAGGTGTTGAACTAGATGGGTTGGATTAGATGAAGAGTTGCTAGAGAGAACATTTAGAAATCCTAGTAACATCGTTTTTTCATCCATTTTTCATGAATCGATTTTTGTTTTGCTTTGTTCTTTGCTTTTAGCTGGAAAATTTGTACAAGATGATCAGCAGCTGTACAAGTAAATTCATGTCTCAGTCTATCTTTGGTTTAATTTTTAGATGGATTTATGGATTCATCCAGGCCAAGCAATTCATTTGCTGCTCAACCATGGCACAGTTGTCATAAACTCATTTATGTACGACCTAACCCTAAAACCGGTGTTCCTGTTGGACATTGGCCAATTCCAGAATCTTTTTGGCCAGATCAGAATTTACCTTCACTAGTAAGTATCTTAAGACAAAGGTAAACATCATTCTGGATTTTTCACTTTGTTGATTACAGTGAATCTTTTAAAATAGCTTTGAGACTTTTAAGCTGTACCACTGGTAAGTGGATCTTTTCTCCATTGCCTCTTGTCTCTTCCCAAATGTCTAGCTTGTGCCTAAAAGCAAGAGAGGAGGACTTCCTTTATTTTCTGGCACTTTTCAATCTTTCATTTGCCTTTGCTGCCCTCTTTGGATGTTAAAGCATTATTACTTTGATATTGTCATAATCTGCGACTTGATTTTCATTTTAGAGGGGCTGATTTGATTTACTTGTAATTACAATGTCTAAACAGTACTGGTGTTGATTTTCACGCATAGCCTCAGGAAATTTGAACCTAGTTTATACCTTGTATAGGTTCCAGAAACATATTAAAAGTATCTTCATAGTTCTACGAAGGGAGTCTTTAAACCCGTACTGGAACGTGGTAGACCTACTTTCATCTTGTTTTTTCAATGCCAGAATCTTTAAATCAATGAACTTCTGTTCTGTAGCAGTATACTTTTCTTTCTTTGTTTTTTTTTGGGGGGGGGTTACTGGGGATTGAACTCAGGGGCACTTGACCACTGAGTCACATCTCCAGCCCTTTTTTGTATTTTATTTAGGCACAGGGTCTCACTGAGTTGCTTAGGGCCTCGCTAGGTTGCCAAGGCTGGTTTTTTACTTGTGATCCTCCTGCCTCAGCCTCCTGAGCTGCTGGAGTTACAGGTGTGCATCACCATGCCGAGCAGCAGTGCACTTTTCAACAATGAAAAATTAAGCAATATTTTAAAAAAGATGTTTAAGTAAAGACTTGTCTTTTTGGTCACTTCAATTGATAGAAGATGGTTTGATGCCATTGTTATTCCTAGCACCAAATGGATGGATGGTCTAATAATGTGGAAGACTGTGAAGTATACTCTCTCCCCAACCCCTAACGTAAGAAAGCCTGAGTAATAACTCTTATGTGGGCTGAGGGATGATAGGGGGACACAAACATACTGTTTGTCTAGTGTAACACCTTCCTGGTTCAACTTATCTGTATTGTAAAGTCAAGAAATTTCCATTTCTATTACTATTTTGAAACTCCAGCATTTTTTGCAGGAGTGGCCATGGAAGGTTTTCATGTAAAACTAAAGAGCGCTTTGGTCCTTGCTCTGAGTGAAAGTAAATGTCTCCCTTCTCACCCTGGTGCTCCAAGGTAGCACGTGTGTCAAATCTCAGCTACTTCAAACAACCAAGTAAATGTTTTAGTGCAAATTTACTTCATTGTTACTAATGATGAGGCTTCACTCATGTCTTTATTGCCCTTTTACATGTTCAAATCTAAGAATTCAAATATTTCATAAGATGAATTGAAACTGAAATCAGGAAAGTCTAGATTAAAGAAATTCCAAATAATTTGCAGTTAGATTGTATTTCCATTCGTCCATCTTTAAAAGCTCTTTAAGCTGGGAGTGGTGGCTCACTCCTATAATATCAGTGACTTGGGAGGATGAGGCAAGAAGATCACAAGTTTGAGGGCAGCCCCAGCAACTTAGTGAGACCCCATTTCAACAAATAAAAAGAATTATGGATATAGCTTAGTGGGAGAACACCACTGGGTTCAATCCCCAGTACCAAAAGAAAAATTAATTTAAAGTTAATTTGAGAGCTCTTTTTCTAAACCCTAAAACATCTTGTAGGTTTGTAAATAACAAAAAAGCAAATGAATGTATTTTTCCTTTTTATAAAGGGCATTAGTATTTTATCATATTCATGCTAACCTTCCAGATCTCTCTGCTTTTGCTGTCCCCTTTTCTCTCTCTGGTGCTTTCCAGTCACATAAGCTAAACCAAAATAGCATTACTTCTTCATTAAGCCTTCTAGGCTATCCCAGGGACATAGGCCTTTACAGCCCTACCAAAAGCATACCCAGCTCCAGCTATTTGAGGCAAGTGTGTGGACCTGAGCAATGCTGCAGAACTCCACCTGGACCCTCTAGTTGCAATTGGCTCCTTTTCAGTCTCTGTCTTGCCCTTTCCTGTACCTTAACTATTTTTCATCTTGCTTATAACTGGCTAGAGCTTTGCCATTAATTAACTTAGTAGAAAGTTTCATGGATTTTCCTTCCCTATTGGTATTTGGACTATCTAGCTTCATGAAACAAATAAATAAAGGGCAAGCAATGCTTAGAGGTTGCAAATGAACCTGTAATTCAGGGTTTACCCTATTGATCATAATGACTTAAACATATTTAAACCAGTTTAGTTTTACTTCACTAAAATTCTAGTTATGAGTGGTATAATATACCTTTCTTCTTCCCAGTGCTAAGTAGGTGGTAGAGGTAAAGAATCTGGGTCTCCCTATAGAAGCCTTTGATGACTCCTACAGAACTTGTAGCTCTTTCTCAAAATACTAGTCTGTATTTCAGTGATGGTTTAACAGAATATAAAAGGGTTTGAAGAATTGTCAGAGGTGTAAACTTGCTTGATACCTGATCATGTATTCTTCTTGTTTTTAAATTTTTTAAGCCTCCACGAACATCTCATCCAATTGTGAGGTTCTCCTGTGTAGACTGTGAGCCAATGGTAATAGACAAACTGCCCTTCGACAAATATGAACTTGAACCTTCTCCCTTAACTCAGTACATCTTGGAACGAAAGTCTCCCCATACCTGCTGGCAGGTATTTATCTTTGTCAATTAGCCAAATATCTCTAACCATTCTGGGATATGGGAATTGTTTTAAGAAGTTTCAAAGGATAATCTGGAAATATTAGATTGAGGATTTTTTTCCTCTGAAATGCTATCAAATAGGCAATAGAGCCAAGCAAATAATGTTAGAATGATATGAATCATTAGCCTACTATGAATTGACATTTAAGGCAATCTAATGAAGTCTATATATTTGAGAACTTGGAGGGGTCCCTGAAGCTTATCCATGGACTCCAGGTTAAAAACCTGTAACTAAAGTTTGTAATTCTATTATGGTATGGCCTCTGCAGCTGAAGTAAAATTTTTAGCTCTTGGTTTGAACTTGACAGATTAGAAGTACAGAATACTTGGGACAGAAAACCATAAGCCCTGAACTAACATCTATTTTAGTGTAATATAATAAACTCTTCTTCCTCTAATACAAACCACATTGATGTGTGTACTGGGATTTTATTTGGATGAGACACAGAGATATCATACTCTGGCTCTTCTGAGTATTATGGTTCAGTCAAAAAGTCTTGCAGATTGGTTAATAGTCACCTATGGAGTTTGATTTGTAAAAATCTGGACACATAGTGTTTCTACTTGGATTCAACAAAAATCCTGCACTGTAAAGATGTTTGTTCTGTTTCTAAACTACAGGGTCATATAGCAATCACTGATTTTTAAGTTCTATTGTGTGCAATGACACTTTCAGATTTCCATCTGTTTCATCCTAAAATGTGACATTATTGTGACTGTAAGCTCATTGAATTTTTCCAAGATGCTTAAAACAGTTATCAAAAAGGGACCAGGCTTGAAACAAAGATTTTAAAGGGCATGAAATAGAATAATATTATAAACACAACATTGAGCAAAAGAAGCCAGACCGAAATTATTGTATATAATTCTACTTAATATTCAAAAAGAGTTAAAGCTAAATCTGTTACAAGTCAGGATAGTGGTTCTTATCAGAGGCAGCAGGGTAGTCAGTAGGAAAGGACAGGAGGATGTTTCTTGATGTGTTCTGTTTCTTTACCTGGGTGCTATTTGCACATGTACATTCACTTTATAAACATTCATTCAACCATACACTTATAATTTACCCCCCATATATGTTAGAAAGGTGGAGATATGATCAGTAGAATGCTAACTTAAAATGAAAACGTGAAGCATGAATTCATAGGTCAAAAAGCAATTTTTTGCAACAAAAACAAAGTTACAAATGACACTTTTCCCCTAAAATAAAACATCTTCTCTATATAGCATATTCCTTGTACACCTTCTCCAAAGAAACTTAGGAAATCTCATCTACATTACTGCGCAGCACCTCAAATATACCATTGTTCTTTATCCTGATGTTATGTTACTTTGTGTTAGAGTATTTTTAATGTGATGAATTATCAGGAGTGAAAAAGAATAAAATAAACCAGAAGCCAGGAAATTTGGCAAAACCATCATGGAGAGTGGATTCTAACCCTAGCTCTGCCACCAACTATGTGGTCTTGTACTGGGCACTTACTTTCTCTGAACTAGTCTCTAAAGACCCTGTACAATCCAAAACATCTGAATTTGTGCGTAATAATAAATTTAGAAAAATTTAAGGGTTTTTTTAAAAAGGAAAGAAAGGGATGGAGAAAGTAAGGGTTTGGAAGAAAAAAAACAAAAATAGTGCTTTACTTTTCATGGTTATCACAGGTCAGACCCCTGACTGCTATGTGTATATAAATTTTTTATTTTTTATGATGAATTTTCCCCTCTTGTAGTGTGCACACTTAGGGAATAAAATCTAGCATATTTAATTACAGTTGTACATTTATATTAAGGTTCAAAATATAACACAAAACCTAGAATCATGATTTAGCACAGCTCATGCTTTGTGCAGTTATAAGTCACATGGGAATGATTTGTTCTTTGTAATTACTAAATACAACAAGAATTTAGAGAACTGGTAGGTGATATTGCTGGTACCAAGAACTAGCAAGGTAAATGGATGTTACTAAATATCAGGGTTTGACTTTTGTCTTAAGTGATCCTGCCAAAGGACTTTGGAAAAAATGTGGTGTCTCTGCAAATATATACACTGGTATCCTGATTTGGACCAAAGAATATGAACATGGAACACAGAAAACATAGTAGCTAGAGGACTCTGGTACAGCACATTCAAGTGTACAGGGGATGATAATTATATCATCAAAAATATCAAAGAGGAATAAGAAGACAGTCATATGGAATAAGATTAATGCTTTAATCTTTATGGAATGTTTGCTTTAGCAGTGTACCTTTCAGGAGAAAATGCCTTCCAGATTGAATCAAACCATCTCCTTACTGCCTTAAAATTATCTGCAACAGTGCCTACTTTATAATAGGTTACTCAAAAAATACTTGTCGAGTGAAAAATGAATACATGGGTAGGGAAAATGGGACAGTGAAGTGAAACACTGCAAGAATTAATATTCGTACATATGAGGACTATTTACACATCTTTGAAATGGGTCTTGTTTTTGTAGTTCTTACTTTAGGCATGGAACCATGTTCCATTTTCCTAGAAGTATACTCTAATCACTACTTGTTCCTTTTTTTTTTGTGGTGCTGGGGATTGAACCCAGGGCTTTGTGCTTATGAGGCAAACACTCTACCAACTGAGCTATATCCCTAGCCCACTACTTGTTCTTTTGAGAAGTTAATTTCTTTTAATGGCTGGTATCACTTAATGGTATTTCAGCCTTATTTTCCATTGTGCTAATCAAGTAAATATTTGCATATTGATGTGGCCTGTGGTCTCTGAATGGTTATTGCATAATTTTGTTTCATTTCCTAATGCAATATATGGAAAAACTGTAATCTGAACATTTATATATTGTAAGATATATTATGACATAACCTTAGGCTAAAAGCAGTATACTTTTTTTGCTTTACATTACAGGATTTTATTTTTATTCATGTCTGGGTAATATGTATCCATTATGGATATGTAATATACTTTCTGATGGATAGGTTAAGTTGCTCATAAAAATCACTGATTTTTCTCTTTATATGTGTTGATGTACATACTGTTATACAACTTAAATTAATCCAAAAAAAGAAAGAAGCAACAGCAAAAAAATAAAAATAAAAAAAATAAAGGAAACTAAGAAACAATGCTCTTTGGCCTAATTTTTTTTGATGGTTTTTGTAATCTTTTTTTTTTTATTTTGTTTCATTGTACCCAAATGGAGTACAACTATGTTTTTCTGGTTATACACAAAGTAGAATCATACAATTTGAATATTCAGACATATACATAGGGTAATGATGTTTGTCTCATTCTATTATCTTTCCTTCCCCGCCCCCTCCCCACCCCTCATTTTCCTCTATACAATGCATTCTTTCTCCATTCTTCCCTCACCTCCCCCCACCCCCATTATGTGTCAAAAATCACTTATCAGAGAAATCATTTGGCCTTTGGTTTCTTTGGGATTGGCTTATTTCACTTAACATGATATTGTCCACCTCCATCCATTTACCTGCAAACATCATAAGTTTATTATTCTTTATGGCTGAATAATATTCCATTGTGTATGTATACCACAGTTTCTTTATCCATTCATCTATTGAAGGGCATCTAGGTTGGTTCCACAATCTAACGTTACTGAATTGGGCTGCTATAAACACTGATGTGGCTGCATCACTGTAGTATGCTGATTTTAAGTCCTTTGGGTATAGGCCAAGGAGTGGGATAGCTGGGCCAAATGGTGGTTCCATTCTGAGTTTTCTAAGGAATCTCCATACTGCTTTCCAGAGTGACTGCACCAATTTGCAACCCCACCAGCAATGTATGAGTGTACCTTTTTGCCCACATCCTCACCAACACCTATTGTTGCTTGTATTCTTAATAATAGACATTCTAATTGAGGTGAGATGATATCTTGGGGCTTAGTTTTGATTTGCATTTCTCTTATTACTAGAGATGTTGAACATTTTTTCATATATCTGTTGCTTGCTTGTAGATCCTCTTCTGTGAAGTGTCTGTTCATTTCCTTAGCCCATTTATTGATTGGGTTATTTGTATTCTTGGTGTAAAGTTTTTTGAGTTCTTTAAAAATTCTGGAGATTAGTGCTCTATCTGACGTTTGTGTGGCAAAGATTTTATCCCACTCTGTAGTTTCTTTCTTGACATTCTTGATTGTTTCCTTTGCTGAGAAAAAGCTTTTCAGTTTGAATCTATCCCAATTATTGATTCCTGCTTTTATTTCTTGTGCTTTGGAAGTCATGTTAAGGAAGTTTGATCCTAAGCTGATATGATGAAGATTTGGACCTACTTTTTCTTCTATACTTTTTAAACTCGAATTAAACTGTGTCACAGATAAAGTTGCTATGAAATGTTTCTGTGAGTTTGGTTTTACATCAAATCATTATTGTCATAACTGTACATTAATTCATGTTCTTCTCAGGTATTTGTTACTAGTAGTGGAAAATACAATGAACTTGGATATCCGTTTGGTTATTTAAAAGCCAGTACAACTTTAACTTGTGTGAACCTCTTTGTGATGCCTTACAACTACCCAGTTTTACTTCCTCTTTTAGGTAAGTAAAATATGTATTGTTTAATCATCTTTAAAATACAACAAAATATAGATAATGGATTAAGCATTTCAAACCAACCAAATAATATTTGATGCCAGAATAAATAAAAGTATAAAAATTGATTTCAAAGGATAGAATCTGCATATTTTGTTTTTTTTTATTGATTGTACATCAAATAGAAGAGATACCTGACCTCTGGCGTGTGATTTTTATGCTGTTCTTGAGGTAGTCAGCCCCAATGAAAATCTCCTCCTCATTTTTAAAATGCACCTGGCCTTTTTGGTAAACTAGTTTGATCTGAAAAAGAAATGTTTTATTAAGGTTGACCTTCTAAGAATTGGTAGGTTTTCTTCAGGAAACAGGGTTTTCAGTTCCTGAGAAAGAAGAATAATGTTGGATGTATCACAATACCTGATCTCAAATTATACTATAGAGCTATAGTAACAAAAGCAGCATGGTTTGGCATCAAAACAGATATGAAGACCAATGGAATAAAATAGAAGACACAGGACAAATCCATATAGATAAACTCATTTTATACTCAATAAAGATGCCAAAAACATGATTTAGAGAAGAGATAGCTTTTTTAACAAATAGTGGGGGATATTCACATGTACAAGAATGAAACTAGATTCCTATCTCTCACCTGTACAAAAAGTCAACTCAAAGTGGATTGACGACCAAGGAATTAGAATAGAAACATTACAATTGCTCGAAGAAAACATAGGGTCAACAGTCCATCAAATTGGCCCAGGCACTGACTTTCTTAGTAAGACTCCTAAAGCTCAAGAAAAAAAACAAAACAAAGCAAGATTCAGTATGTAGGATAGTATCAAATTGAAAAGCTTCCATGCAGCAAAGGAAAAGATTAAGAGGGTCAAGATAGAGCCTACAGAATGGGAGAATGTGTTTGCCAGGTACTGTTCCTCCAGGAGATTAATATCCAGAATATTTAAAGAACTAAGAAAATCTTAACAATGGAAAACAAATAGCCCAATCAATAAATGGGCAAATGACCTAAACAGACATTTCTGAAAAGAAGAAATACAAATGGCCAACAAATATATGAGAAAATGTTCAACATCTTTAGCAATCAGGGAAATGCAAATGAAAACTATCCTGAGATTTCTCACTCTAGTCAGAATGGCAATCATCATGAATACAAAACCACTAACTGCTGGCAAGGATGTGGGAAAAAGATACACTTATACATTGTTGGTAGGCTTGCAGATTAGTACATCCACCCTGGAAATCTGTATGGAAGTTACTCAAAAGACTAGGAATGGAACCACCATATGGCAAGCTATACCACTCCTTGGTATATATCCAAAAGATCTAAAATCAGCATGCTGTAGTGATACATCCACATCAATGTTTATAGCAGCACAGTTCACAATAGCCAAAAATGGAAGAGCTCAGGTGCCTCTCAATAGATGAATGGATTAAGAAAATGTGATATATATATATATATATATACACACAATAGAGTTTTACTCAACCATAAATAAGAACTAACTTCTGGCAAATGGATGGAACTGGAAACCATCATGCTGGTTGAAATAAGCCAGACTCAGAAAGTCAAGGGTGAAATGTTTTCCCATATGTGGAAGCTATATGGGGGAGGTGCAGAGGGTGAGAGGAAGGAAGAAAGAAAAAGAATAAAAAAGAAGGATCTCCTGAAAATAGAGGGGAGACCAGGAGAGTTGAGGAGGTGGTCAATAGGGAGGGAGAAGGGGAAGGCATGAGAAGTACTGGGGAATGAAATTTAACAAATTACTCTATGTCCATGTACAAATACATCACAATGCAGTTTTATATATAATTGCAATATGCCAATTAAAATAATAGTAATATAGAAATAGAAGGGCAATTCATACAGTAGAGTTAGTGGATGAAGGGGAGGGTGGAGGGAAGGGAAAAGAAACAGGGAAATGAGATTGATCAAATTATGTTATGTGCATGTACAAGTAATGGCATAAGATTCTGATTATTATGTATAGTTACAGTGCACTAATAAAATACATGTTTAGTGGTGAATTAATAAATGAAAAAAGTGGGCTTCCATTGGGGTATTGTCTTATACTCCTTCCTCCTCAGAATATAAAGTGCTCTTGAGGTCTCTGTTTTAAGCAGGGTAGGAAGTTAGATAACAAAAATGAATTCTTCAGTAACTGTGATTATAGAGCTATAGTTACCATAGAAAAATTCTGAAAAGAACAATTTCAAGCACCTCTTGTTCAGAGACTCTTCCAAATGTGTGGAGATTGTTTTCTCATTTGAAGAGCAATATCTGTTTAGAGATACAGAGCACTGTGTGGTGTCTGTCTAGTTGTAAATTTATAAGAAATTTTATTTGGTGGTATTTCTCAATTTTTGTGAAAAGCATCAATCTTCATAAAGTTTTCATACAAAAGATCAAAACTTTACTATTTGATCATTACAGGTGTAAGAATTTTCATGCATAAATACTATATATATTGAATACTGAAAAGGCAGTACTTTAAAATGTTAAGAATTTTAAACTAGGTTATAATAAATATTTTAGCATGAATGTTTTGCATAGCCTAGCTACTTTATTTCTTAGTCCAATCTGAAAAAACTTCTTTCCAAGAGTTGTCAGTAATACCAAATGTAGGTTATGTAGGAGATGCATAAGAATTCCAATAAGATAATCTTTATTTTTATATTCATTTATTCTTTTTCTTAAGTTCCCATAACTGTAGAGATTAGACCAGTTAATCTTCACTTACACTGTTAATTGTATTTTTTTCTATTTTTAAGTATACTTTTTTATCTATGTTATTGATTTATGATTGACATACAAAAGCTGTGCATATTTAAAGTATACAACTTGATGAGTTTGGAGATAGGTGTACAACCAAGAAACCGTAGTTTATGATGTAAACCTATCCATCGCTTCCAGGTTTCCTCTAAAAACTCTTACGTACCAAAGGACATATCAATACTTTGAAAAGGTAGCCTGTGGAATGGGGAAAATATGTGCAAATCGTATCTTTTTTTTTTAAGTTTAGATACCCATTTTATTTTGAAACTAAAGAAAAATAAACTACACTGTTCATTAATTATACAAAAGTTCTTTTATATTTCTCTTTAATATAATAGGATAGCTTAAAATATATATTTTGAAAAACAGTGTACAAGTACAAGTATAAGTCACCTAAGGACCCTCTCGCTTCAAAAAGCAAAACTACCAATCTGGAACATTCAGAGATTAGAGAAAGAGGGAACACTTCAAACCTTACTTTACAGGGCTAGCTTAAGCTAGATATTAATATCCTATAAGGATATTGAAAGAAAATAAAATTACAGATAAATGTTTTTTATAAAAATGTTTTGCCAAAATCCTAAGCAAAATGTTAGCAAATAAAATGCAGTGATATGTAAAAAAGAATATGTTATTAATAATATATTGTTAATTATTATTAACATTATAGCAATTCATTCATGTGCAAATAAGTAAAAACTCATTCAAAAGTTATATAGTTGACTGTATATCTATTATATTTCAGTGATTTAAAAAAAATTCACCTGGCTAAAGTTATTATATTACAGCTTTTCTTCCAATTTTTTTGAATGTATCAATTTTTTTATTTAGTCTGAAATATTTGTTCATACTCAATATTTTCTAGTGATCTCAAAATACTTATGGCAGCTCTTTAAATATTAAGTGATATCATTGTTTCATCATACACTTTTTTTTCTTATTGAGAATTTTTTTAATTTTTAATTTTAGGTCATTGTACACAAATGAAGTACAACTATCATTTTTCTGGTTGTACACAAAGTAGAATCATACAATTTGCATATTTATACATATACAAGGTATAGATGTTTGTCTCACTCTATTATCTTTCCTTCCCTGCCCCCTCCCCACCCCTCATTTTCCTCTATACAATCCATCCCTTCTCCATTCTTCCTGTGCCTCCCCCTACCCCCACTATGTGTCACCTACCACTTATAAGAGAGATCATTCGGCCTTTGGTTTTTTGGGATTGGCTTATTTCACTTAACATTATCTTCTCCAATTCCATCCATTTACCTGCAAATGTCATAATTTTATTATTCTTTATGGCTGAATAATATTCAATTGTGTATATATGCCACAGTTTCTTTATCCATTCCTAGATTGTGGAACCAATACAGCCTGGTGCAGTGGTGCATGCCTGTAATCCCAGTGGCTCTAGAGGCTGAGGCAGGAGGATCGAGAGTTCAAAGCCAGCCATAGCAAAAGTGGGGTGCTAAGCAACTCAGTGAGACCCTGTGCCTAAATAAAATACAAAATAAGACTGGGGATGTGGCTCACTGGTCAAGTGCCCCTGAGTTCAATCCCTGGTACCCCCCCAAAAAAAGGAACTCCTACAACTCAACAACAACAACAAATATCCCAATTAAAAGTGGGCATTTCCAAATCAAAACTAAGGATTTCATCTCACTCCAGTCAGAATGGCAGTGATCAAGAATACAAGCAATAATAAGTGTTGGTGAGGATGTAGGAAAAAAGGTACACTTACATATTGCTGGTGGG
Source organism: Glaucomys volans (assembly GCA_020662805.1). Lineage (NCBI taxonomy): Eukaryota > Metazoa > Chordata > Mammalia > Rodentia > Sciuridae > Glaucomys > Glaucomys volans. The sequence continues at coordinate 240,876 of JAJEJO010053787.1, forward strand.
TCTGCAGATTGGTGCAACCTCTCTGGAAAGCAGTATGGAGATTCCTCAGAAAACTTGGAATGGACCCACCATTTGACCCAACTGTCCCATTCTTTGGTTTATACCCAAAGAATTTAAAATCAGCATACGACAGTGACTCAGTCATGTCAATGTTTATAGCAACTCAACTCACAATAGCTAAACTATGGAAATAACCTAGGTGCCCTTCAATAGATGAATGGATAAAGAAAATGTGGTATATAAGCCTTAAAGAAGAATGAAATCATGGCATTTGCAGGTAAATGGATGGAGCTGGTGAATATTCATGCTAAGTGAAATAAGCCAGTCCCAAAAAACCAAAGGTTGAATGTTTTCTCTGATAAACCGATGCTGATCCATAATGGGGGTGGGGGATAGGGAAGAATGAAGGAACTTTGGATTGGGCAGAGGAGAGTGAGGGGAGGGGAGGGAGTGTGGGAGTAGTAAGGAAGGTAGAAATGAGGCAGACATTATAAACCTGTGTACATGTATGAACACAATGTGTGTGACTCTTCACCATGTATCGCCAGAGGAAGAAGTTGTGCTCCATTTGTGTACAATGTTTCAAAATGTGTTCTACTGTCATGTATAACTAATTAGAACAAATTTTAAAAAGAAACAAAAACTTGGGTGGTAAATATTTGGATGCTACTGGTGTTGGCAAGTGCTTTTGTTGTCCTCTTTGATGACTCTTGTCATGTTGCTATACCACACAAGCTGTCATTCAATTAATAGTTGTATATTTACTTTGTTTCAAATTTTATGTTGTATAAACTTATTTAAAATAATAGGAATTTCTAAAAGATGCATGCAAATGTCCAACAAGTTTATGAAAAAGTGCTCAACATCACTGATCATTGGAGAAATACAAATAAAAGCTACAATAAGGTATTACCTCTTTAGGGTGACCATGATCCAAAAAAAACTATTATGGAGTGCAGTAGGTAGATTCCTCATAATATTAAAAATAGAATTATCATATGATGCAGAAGTCCCATTTCTGGGTATATATCCAAAAGAATTTAATCCAGGATTTTGAAAGTATAGTTACTGATCTACATTCATTGCAGCATTATTCACAATAGCCAGTAGGTGGAAGCAACCCAAGCATCTGTTGATGGATGAATGGATAAAGGAAATGTGGTGGGCTGGGAGTGTAGTGTAGCTTAATGGTAGAGCACTTGCCTAGCACACACAGAGGCCCTGCATTTGATCCACAGGACAAAAAGAAAGAAAATTTGATGTGTACATACATTGGCATATTTTTCAACTTTGTAAAAGGAAAAATATATCACATGCTACAATATGGATGAACCTGGAGGAACTTATGTAAAGTGACAGTCACAAAAAGACATACTATGTGATTCCACTTATATGAGATATCACATTCTTAGAAACAGGCCAGGGAGGGAGGAATGAGGAGTTGTTTGGTGGGTGTAGGGTTTCAGTTTTGTAAGATATAAAAACACTACAGATGTGTTGCACAACAATGTGAAAATAGTTAACCCTAATGAAATGTATACTTAAAAGTAGTTAAGATGGTAAATACTTCATGTTTTTAAAACAATTTTAAAAAATAACATTACAGGGTGCTAAGCAACTCAGTGAGACCCTGTCTCTAAATAAAATACAAAATAGGGCTGGGGATGTGACTCAGTGGTCGAGTGCCCTTGAGTTCAATACCAGGTAGCCCCCCCAAATAACATTAAATAATATAAAGACCCTCATATATCCTTTACCTAGGTTTTCCAGTTGGATTTCTTGCAAAACTATAGTACATTATCACAACCATGATACTGACATTGTTACAATCAACATGCAGAACACTTTCATCACCATAAGGCTATCTCACGTGGCCCTTTTGAAGTCCTGCCAACCTTCCTCCTGTTCACACCCCTCCTTAACCACTGGCAACCATTAATGTATTCTACATTTTTATAATTTTATCATATCAAGAATAGCATATAAATGGAATCAGTAAGTGACCTTTTAGGACTGGCTTTTTTCACTCAATATTATTTTCTAGAGATTCATTCAGGTTGTTACATGAATCAGTAGTTTGTTCCCTTTTAACACTGATTAATATATCATGTCATGGATATGTCACAGTTTGTATAGTAGCCATCGAAGGGCATCTGAGCTGTCTACACTTTTGGCTGCTGTGAATAAAGCTACTATAGACATTTATGTACAGGTTTTTCTGTGTACTTGAGTCTTCATTTCTCTGGTGTAAATATGCAGGACTGCAATTATTGGATCCTATGGTTGTTGCATGTTTAGTTATTTAAGAAACTGCTCAAGTGTTTTCAAAGCACCTCTATCAGTTGATATTCCCATGAGCAGTATATGAATGATCCAGTTTCTCTGCATCCTCACTAACCTTTGTTGATAGAAATTTATTTACTTATTTCTTGTTTTAAGCCATTCTGATAGGTATATGGTGATACAGATTATGGTTTTAATTTGCATTTTCCTAATGGCTAATTATATTGATCACCTTTCCATGTGCTTACATGCCATCTGTATATCCTATTTGCTGAACTGACTTGCTTATGTTTACTTGGATTGTTTACTTTCATTAGTGTTGAGTTTGTAGATGTCTGTACATGATGGAGGTACCAGTCTTCTGTCAGATATGTGACTTGCAAATATTGATTTGGATCTTCTTTGGACAGTGTTTGGCATACAAGTACTGTGCATGTTCTGTTAGATTTACATCTAAGTATTTCAATTTTTTTGAGTGCTTACAAATGGTATTTTGAATATTGGCATCCACATGTTCATTGATGGTATATAGAAATGCAATTGAGTTTTGAATGTTTATATTGTATTCTGGAATCTCCCTTAACTCACTTATATGTTGTAGGAGCATTTTGTACAACCCTGGGTGTATTCTATTTAGACATTTGTCATCTGCAAATGGAAACAATTTTACCTCTTCCCATCTGATCTAGTTACCATTTATTTCCTTTTCTTGATTTATTGGACTCTGGGGGACTTCCAGTATAGTATTGAATGGCAGTGGTAAGAAGAGGCAACCATGCCTTTGCTCCCAGTCTTATGGGGGAGAGCTTTCTTTTTTTTTTCATTGTGAAGTATAATGTTTTTGTAGATGTTCTTTATCAAGTTGTAGAAGTTAACCTCCAGTCTTATTTTTGAGAGTTTAAAAAATCATAACTAGGCATTGCAATCTGTCAAATGCTTTTTATTCATCAATTCCTATGACCATGTGATTGTACTGATTGATTTTGGAATATTGAACCAGCTTTGTATTCCTGAAATAAACCCCATTGGTCATGGCATATAATTCTTTTAAATGTTACTGAGTTGTATTTGGTTAAATTTTTGTTAAGTGTTTTTGAATTTGTATTCGTGAGAGTTACTAGCATATAGTTTGCTTTATTATTTAGTATTGTTTTGGTTTAAGTATCAGAATAATACAAGTATTCTTCACTATCCATAGTAATTGTGTCAGTTACCCCCACCTCCACATAGATACTAAAATATAGATACTCAAGTCCCTGGCATAAAGTAATATAGTGTATATAACCTAAACACACCCTCCCGTACACTTTAATTTGTTTTTATAATCTATTAACAACTGATAAATAAAAACAAAAATAATACATAATTATGGGGTGTCATGTGATGTTTTCATGCATGTATGCATTGGGTATTGTATAAATCAGGGCAAACATCTCCTCAAACACTGTTATTTCTTATTGGTAAAAACATTCAAAATCCTTTCTTCTAACTTTTTGAAATCTATAGTACATTTTAGTTATTTGTGGTCAGCCTACTGCACAATAGCACACCAGAGCATTTTACACTTATCTCACTGTAACTTAGTACCTGTTGATCAATCTCTCCCCAGTTCTCTATCTCCCACCACCTTGCTCTCCCAAGTTGCTTGTAACTACCATTCTACTCTCAACTTTGATGAGATCAACTTTTAGATTCCACCTGAGGGAGATTATGTCATACTTGGCATTCTGTGCCTGGTTTACTTCATTTAGCAAGACAGAATTTCATTCTTGTTCATGGCTGAATAATATTTCATTGTGTCAAGGTACCACATTTTTTTGTTTGTTTTAGTTACACATGGCAGTAGACTCTATTGTGATATATTTATACAGACATGGAATATATCTTATTCTAATTAAGATCCCAGTCCTGTGGATGTACACAATGTTGAGATTCACCGTGGTGTACTCATATATGTACGTAGGAAAGGTATGTCAGATTTTTTTCCACTGTCTTTCCTATTCCTATTGCCCTTCACTTCCCTTCATTCTCCTTTGTCTAATCCAATGAACTTCTATTCTTCACCCACTTGTTATGGGTGAGCTTCCACATATTAGAGAGAACATTCAACCTTTGTGTTTTTTAGGATTGGCTTATTTCACTTACCATGATACTCTCCAGATCCATCAATTTATCAGTGATTGTCATAAAGTTATTCTTCTTTATAACTGAGTAATATTCCTTCATGTATATATGTCACATTTTCTTTATCTATTCATCTGTTGAAGGGCATCTAGGTTGGTTCCATAATCTAGCTATTGTGAGTTGAGCTGCTGTAAACATTGATGTGGCTGCATCACTGTAGTATGCTGATTTTAAGTCCTTTGGGTGTATACCAAGAAGTGGGATAGCTGGGTCAAATGGTAGGTCCATTCCAAGTTTTCTGAGGAATCTCCATACTGCTTTCCAGAGTGGCTGCACAAGTTTGCAGTCCCACCAGCAATGTATGAGTGTGCCCTTTTCCCACATCCCCTCCAACATTTATTGTTACTTTTATTATTGATTGTTACCCTTCTGGTTGGAGTGAAGTGAAATCTCAGTGTAGTTTTAATTTTCATTTCTCTAATTGCTAGAGATGTTGAACATTTTTTCATTTGTTTGTTGACCTTTCATATTTTTTCTTTTGAGAAATGTCGATTTAGTTCCTTTGCCCATTTATTGATTGGGTTATTTGGTTATTTGGGTTTTTTTTTTTTGGTGTTAAGCTTTTTGAGTTCTTTATATATCTCTTGGAGATTAACACCTTCTGCAAGGTGTGGATAGCAAAGATTTTCTCCCATGCTATAGGCTCTCTCTTCACATTCTTGATTGTTTCCTTTGCTGAGAAGCTGTTTAGTTTCATACCATCCCATTTATTGATCATTGATTTTACTTGTGCTTTAGGAGTCTTGTTAAGGAAGTCGGTTCTTAAGCTGATGTGTTACAGTGTTGGGCCTACATTTTCTTCTAGTAGGTGCAGAGTCTGTGGTCTATTATGTAGGTCTTTGACCCACTTTGAGTTGAGTTTTGGGCAGCCTGAGAGATAGCTGTTCTATTACATATGGATTTCTAGTTTTCCCATCACCATTCGTTGAAAAGGTTATCTTTTATCCAATTGTATGCTTTTGGTGCTTTTTTCTAATATGCGATAACTGTATTTATGTGGGTTTGTCTCTGTCTTCTGTTCCATTAGTCTTCACATCTGTTTTGGTGCCAATACCATGCTGGTTTTTTTTAAATTAATTTTTTTTATTTTACTTCATTGTACACAACTGGAGTACAACTATCATTTTTCTGGTTGTACACAAAGTAGAATCATACAATTTGCATATTCATACATATACATAGGGAATAGATGTTTGTCTCATTCTCTTTCCTTCCCTGCCCCCTCCCCACCCCTCATTTTCCTCTATATAATCCATCCCTTCTCCATTCTTCCGGAGCCTCCCCCGACTCCTGCTATGTGTCATTAACTACTTATAAGAGAGATCATTTTGGCCTTTGGTTTTTTTGGATTGACTTATTTCACTTAACATGATCTTTTTGTTACTATTGCTCTATAGTGCAGTTTAAGGTCTGGTATTGTGATGCTTCTTGCTTAAATTTTCTTGCTGAGGATTGCATTGGCTATTCTGGGCCTCTTATTTTTCCAAATGAATTTCATGACTGCCTTTTACATTTCTATGAAGAATGTCATTGAACTTTTAATAGGAATTGCATTAAATCTGTATAGCACTTTTGGTAGTATGGTCATTTTTACAATATTAATTCTTCCTATCCAAGAGCATAGGAGATCTTTCCATTTTCTAAGGACTTCTTCAGTTTCTTTTTTAGTGTTCTGTAGAGTCTTTCACCTCTTGTTAGATTGATTCTGAAGGGTTTTTTTTGAGGCTATTGAGAATGAATAGTTTTCCAAATTTCTCTTTCACCTGATTCATATTGGTGTATAGGAACATAATTGATTTATAGGTGTTAATTTTGTATCCTGCTGAGTTTGCTGAATTCATGAGTTCTACAAGTTTTTTTGGTTGAGGTTTTTTGGGTCTTCTAAATATAGGATCATGTCATTGACAGAGATGGTTTGAGTTCTTCTTTTACTATTTGTATCCCTTAGTTTCATTCTCCTGTCTCATTGTTGTGGCTAGAGTTTCACAGACTATGTTGAATAGAAGTGGTGAAAGAGGGCATCCCTGTCTTGTTCCAGTTCTTTGAGGGAATGCTTTCTGTTTTTCTCCACTTAGAATGATGTTGGCCTTGGGTTTAGCATATGTAGCTTTTACAATGTTGAGGTATGTTCCTACTATCCCAAGTTTTTTTAGTGTTTTGAACATGAATGGATGCTGTATTTTGTCAAATGCTTTTTCCGCATCTCTTGAGATAATCGTGTGATTCTCTTCTTTAAAAGTTTATTGATGTGATGAATTACATTATTGATTTCCAAACGGTTGAACCAATCTTACATCCCTGGGATGAACCCCACTTGATCATGGTGCACTGTCTTTTTAATGTGTCTTTTGCATGTGATTTTTCAGCATTTTATTAAGATTTTTTACATATATGTTCATGAGGGATATTGGTCTGAAGTTTTCTTTCCTTGATGTGTCTTTGGGTTTATTATCAGGGTGATACTAACTTCATAGTATGAGTTTGGAAGGGTTCCCTCCTTTCCTATTTCATGGAATAATTTGGAGAAGATTGGTGTTAGTTCTTCTCTAAAGGTCTGGTAGAGTCGACTGAGAATCCATCCAGTCCTGGCCTGTTTTGTTGTTGGTGGTGGTGCTGGTAGGCTTTTGATGGTGCCTTCAATTTCATAACTTGAAATTGATCTGTTTAGATTTTTATGTCCTCCTGGTTAAATTTGGGTAGGTCATATGTCTCTAGAAATTTGTTCATGTCTTCAAGATTTTTTAATATATTGGAGTATAAATTTTCAAAATAATTTTTGATTATCCTGTACATTTCAGTAGTGTTTGTGGTGATATTTCCTTTTTCATCAAGAATTTTGGTAATTTGAGTTCTTTACCCCTCTTTCTTTTGACTAGCTTGGCTAAAAGTTTGTCAATGTTGTTTATTTTTTCAAAGAACCATCTTTTTGTTTTGTTGATTTTTTTGAATTTTTAAAATATTAATTTCATTGATTTTGGCTCTGATTTTAATTGTTTCTTGTCTACTGATTTTGGTGTTGATTTGTTCTTATCTTTCTAGGGACTTGACATGTAATGTTAGATTATTTATTTGGTATCTTTCTATTCTTTTCATGAATGAAAATTGCCTCTTATTTAGTTGCCAGGTATTTGAGTAGCTTCTATTTTTTATTTTATTGTTGATTTCTAATTTCATTCCATTATGATCTGATATAATATAAGGTATTATCTCTATTTTTTGTACTTGTTAAGAGTTATTTCGTGGCCTAAGATGTGGTCTATTTTAGAAAATGATCTATGCACTCCTAAGAAGAAAGTATATTCAGTCATTGATGAATGAAATATTCTATATATGTCTGTTAAGTCTAAATTGTTAATTGTATTTTTTAGTTTATAGCTTATTTATTTAGTTTATGTTTGGAAGGTCCATCCAGGGATGAGAGAGGTGTGTTAAAGTCACCTAATATTATTGTGTTGTGGTCTATTTGATTCTTGATATTCACAAGGGTTTGTTTGATGTATGTAGATACTCCATTGTATGGGGCATAAATATTTACAATTGTTATGTTTTATTGATTTATAATTCTCTGAAACAGTATGAAATGACCTTCCTTGTCTCTTCTTTTTAACTTTGGCTTGAAGTCCACTTTATCTGATATGAGGATAGAAACCCATCCACACTGGGATCCTACTCCCTAGAGTCTCCCCTAGTTTCCACTTGTGTGGCAGAGTAGCTAATCCTTCATCCTCTCCGCCACCTGTGGATCCTGTCCTTCCTGATCTCTTGGGTTCAATCCCCAAGCATACCTACCCGCTTGATCAAATTTCCAGCTCACCCCAGCTGGTCCTGCAAGCCGCTAGACTTAAAGGGTGGGAAGGACCCGGGATCTCTCCAGTATCAATGACCTTATTCCCCTGGGTAAAACACTCTGCACTTCTGAATTTCTTCTGGTCAACTGTGCACACTCCGAGTCATATGGCAGGCATCTGCTCAGTCTGGTTTTTGGACCCAGCTTGGATTACACAGGCCTGGGCTCCTGGATTTGTTCCCACAGCCACCAGCCACCATAATATGGCAGGAAAAATGGTGTCTGCCTCAGATTTCTATGGACAACCTGGAGATGCATAGCATCTTTCCTGCATATGGTGTAGCTCAACCTCTGGACCAATCCAGCAGTGTCCTTGATCTCTGATTTCTCTATATCAAGATATGTCATTGTGCCACCTGAAATGCAGATTCTCTTAGTCTCCTTCCCTGCTTTGCCTTCAGTGAATCAGCTCTGGTGGCCACTACTGCTAACAGTGGGTTTTCTCCTTTTATTTTATTATATGTAACCTTCTAAGTCCCTAAGCTCTTCTGAGCATCCAGTACTAAATCTGAGTAAAATCCCTTTCACCCACCTCACTGAGAAGCTATTTATCTGCTTTCCTGGTCTCACTCCATGGAGCAACTTGGAAAGCAACCTTCATTACTCTTTCATCTTCAAGAATTTCAGCCTCATTTTTTTTTTACCTATTCATCAGTTGATGGACATGTAAGTAACTTTCATTTCTTGGTAACTGTGAATAGTGCTACAATAAACATGGTAGTGCAGATAGCTCTTCAATATATTGATTTCATTTTCTTTGGACATATATCCAGTAGTAAGATTGCTGGATCATATGGTAGTTCTACTTTTAATTTAAAAGAAAATTTTTTTGAGGAACCTTCATACTGTTTTCCATAATGATTATGCTAATTTACATTCTCCCACCACAATGTGCAAAGTCTCCCTTTTCTCCATGTCCTCATTGGCACTTGTATTGCTTTTTTTTAAAAAAATAGTCATTCTTACTGCAATGAGTTGTTATCTCAATGTGGTTTTGATTTACATTTCTCTGATGATTAGTGCTGTTGGGAATGTTCTCATATACCTGTTGGCCATTTGTTTCTCTTCTTTTGTGAAGTGTCTTATCGGGTCTGTTGCCCATTTTTTTTTTATTTACTTATTGATTCATTGAACACAAATGGAGTACAGCTGTTGTTTCTCTGGATGTACACAAAGTAGAGTCACACCATCTGTGCATTCATACATGTACACAGGGCAATGATGTCTGTCACACATTCTGTTTTTGCTCATTTTTAATTGGGTTGTTTGCTTGCAGTTGAGTTTTGGAGTTCCTTATATATTCTGGATATCAGCCTCTTGTCAGATAAAATAATTTGCAAATATTTTATCCCATTTTCCATGTTCTGTCCTCATTTTGTTGATTGTTTCTTTGTGCAAAAACATTTTAGTTTAATGTAGTCCCATTTATTTGTATATTTTTTGCTTTTGGCTCTTATGCTTTGGAGTCTTGTCCAAAAAATCCTTGCCCATTCCAATGTCCAATAGCATTTCCTCTGTGTTTTCTGCTAGTAGTTTCATAGTTTCAGATTTCATATTTAAGTCTTCAATTGGTTTTTGGATAGATGTTTATAACTGATGAGAGATAGAAATCTAGTTGCATTCTTCTGCATGTGAATATCCAAATTTCCCAGCAACAGTTATTGAAAAGACTGTCTTTTCTCTGCTGTGTGAATGTTCTTCAGAACCTTTGTGGAAAATCAGTTGGCTGCAGATGTGTGGGTGTATATGCAGATCTCTATTCTGATCCCTTTGGCCTGTTTTTATGCCAACACCATGCTCATTTGATTACCATACCTTTATTGTATATTTTGATGTCAAATAGCACAATGCCTCATTCTTCTACTTTTTGATCAAAATTCATTTGGGCAATTCAGGAATTTTGCAGATTCCATACAAATGTTAAGGTTTCTTTTTCTAATTCTGTGCAGAATGTCATTGGTGTGTTGATGGGGATTGCAGTGAATCTGTAGATTATTTATGTAGTGTGGGCATTTAAACAATATTGATTCTTTCAATTCTTGAACACAGGATGTCTTTCCATTTGTGTGTGGGGGTGTGTCCCTTTCCATTTTCATCAATATTTAATAGTTTTCATTTTAGAGATTTTACAGTTCTTTGGTTAAATTACTTGGAGAGATTTCTTTTTTCTAGTTATTGTAGATGGACTTTTATTTTATTTTATTTTATTTTATTTTATTTTATGCAGTGCTGAGGATCAAACCCAGTGCTTCACACATGCTAGGCAGGCACTCTGCCACTGAGCTACAACCTCAGCCCTCTAGTTATTATAAATGGGATTGCTTTCTTGCTTTCCCATTCAGTTAATTGGCTATTGAATATGACATTGTTATTGGTTTTTCTGTGTTTACTTTGTGTCCTGCAACTTTGCTTGATATGTTTATTAGTTCCAATAGTCTTTTGGTGGGCTCTTATGGTTTTCATATATCATGTCATCTGCAAATAGTGACAATTTGATTTCCTCTTTTCCAATTTGTTGCCCTTTATTTCTCTTGCCTGATAGCTCAGGCAAGGCTCTAGTATTATGTTGAATAAAAGTGGTAAAAGTGGACCTCCTTGTCTTGTTCCAGATCTTAGAAAACTTTCAGCTTTACTGTTATCTGTCAGTTTATCACATATGACTTTTATTATGTAGAAGTATGCTCTTTTCATAAGTAATTTGTTCCACGTGTTTATCGTGAATGGGATGTTGTATTTATCAGATACCTTTTCTTGATCTATTTAGATGATCATATAGATTTTGTTTTTAATTTTGTTGATGTGTTAGATTGCATTTATTGATTTTTGTATGTTAAGTCTCTATTCCCCTGAATCCTACTTGATCATGATAAATACTCTTCAGTGCACTGTTGGATTTCATTTGCTAGTATTTGCTAAGGATTTTTGTATTTCTGTTCATCAAGGATATTGGTCCATAACTTTCTTTTTTATTGTATTCTTGTCTGGTTTTTAATCAGGGTAATTTTGTCCTTGTAGAATGTGTTTGGAAGAATTCCCTGCTCCTCAAATTTTTTTTGAAATAATTTAAAAATAATTTGTATTAATTCTTTAAATGTTTTGTAGATTTCAGCAGTGAAACATCTGATCCTAGACTTTTCTTTGATAGGAGACTTTTTATTACTGATCCAATATCATTACTTATTCTTGGTCTATTCAGGTCTTCTTTTTCTTCATGGTTCAGTCTTGGTAAAGTATATGTGTCCAGAAATTTGTTCATTTCTTCTAGATTATTATTTCTATCTAGATTATTATTCATAATAGATTATTATTCATAATAATCTCAAATGATCATTTGTATTTTGTGATGTCAGTTCTAATGCCTCTCTCCCATACATTTAAAATCATGTCTAGATTACTTATAATGCTTAATACATTGTAAGTACTATATAAATAGTTGCTATGCTGTACTGTTTAGGAATAATGACAAGAACATTGTCTGTATGGGTTAAGCACAGATACAGTCCCTACCCCTACCACAGTTTGAATCTGTGTGTGTGGAACCCACAGATATGTGGAGGGCTAATTGTTAATTTCATAAAAGGAAGTGGGACTTGTTCTTCCTATTCTGTTTTCTAGAAGGAATTTTGTTTAATTGGTATATTATTATTATTATTATTATTTAAACATTTGATAGAATATTTCAGTGAAACTCCCAAGTGCAATAACATGCACATGTAATCCAACTACTCAGGAGGCTGAGGCAGGAAGATCACCTGTTGTTGTGATCACCTCAGCAACTTAGTGATACCCTATCTCAAAAAATAAAAAAGTGGTAGAGCACTCCTGGGTTCAAACTCCAGTACCACCATGGATGGATGGATGGATAGATAGATAGATAGATAAGAAATTTTCAAACTACTTAGGCCTAGAGATTCCTTTGGAAGGGGTTAAATGATTATTTCAATTTTTTCATAGTCATAAGATTGTTCAGATAATTTCATTGTGTGGATAATAATTAGTTGTGCTTCTGTGGTATTTGTCCAGTTCTTCTTAATTGTCAAATTTAAGTGTGGAGGGTAGTTCTTAGTAATCCTTTATTATCCTTTTGGTATGTGGTTCTATGAGGATATCACTTATGTCATTTGTGATATTCATAATAGTCTCATATTTTTTTGTTAGTCTCATTAGAGGATTGTCACTTTAATTGATCTTATCAAAGAAGCAGCTATTTTGTTTCTTAATTTCATCATTTTTCTTTTTTTCAATTTCATTGATGTCTTCTTTTTGTTATTTCCTTTCTTTGGGTTTGTTATACCTCTTTTTTATTTTCTGGATAGGATCTTAGATTATTGGTTTGGAACTTTTTCTATTTAAATTTCTCTCTTAGCACTAAGGTAATATTAAAATGAAAAAATGTCAAATTTTAGTAAGCTATATTTCACTTTCATTCACTTCAATATGTTTTGATGTCTTTTGACACTTCTTTGTCTCATGTTACTTAAAAGTATATTGTTTGATTTCCGAATATTTTGAAATTAACCTGTTATTTTTCTGTTACTAGTTTCTAGGTTGATTCCATTGTGATCAGAACACATACTGCATGACATCCATTCTTATAAATATGTTGATATCTGTTTTAAGGCAAATGATATTGTCTGTCTTGGAATACATTCTGTGGATGCTGGAGAATAATATGTGTTACACTGTTTTTGGTTGGAGTAGTTTATAGCTGTTAAACTGCTCCTGTTGGTTAATGTTCTGGTATGTTTTTGTTCATTTTCTACTTGTTCTTGCAGTTGTTGAGACAGAAATCTTGAAGCCCCCAACTGTAATTGTGGATTTGTCAGTTTCTTTTTCACTTCCATCAATTTTTGCTTCACATACTTTGCAACTCTGCTTGTTATTTGGTGCGTACACATTTGGAAGTGCTGTATATTCTTCCTGGATTGATCTTATGTAATTTATCTTTTCTAATTTTCTTTGCTCAAGTCTACTTTATCAGATATGAATGTAGCCAATCCTTTTTATAATCCTGTTTTTAAAACATGTTTGTAGGATGTCTTCCCATCATTTTATTTATTTATTTTTATTTTTTGGTACTGACGATTGAACCTAGTGGTGCTTAACTACTGAGCCATACCCCTAGCCCTTTTGTATATTTTATTTAAAGACAAGTCCTGCTGAGTTGCTTAGGGCCTTGCTAAATTGCTGAGGCTGGCTTTGAACCCATGATCCTCCTGCCTCAACCTCTGGAGTCACTGGGATTACAGGCATGCACCAACTTGCCTGACCCTGCTTTTTTTTTTTTTTTCTGCAGTGCTGGGGATTGAACCCAGGGCCTTGTGCTTGCAAGGCAGGCACTCTACCAACTGAACTATACCCCAGCCCTTCATTATCTTTAATGTGTCTATGACCACTAAGTTTTAATGAGTTTCTTGTAAACACGTTTTGAGTTCATGTTTCTTCATCCATCCTACAAATCTTAGCCTTTTAATTGGTGTGTTTAGACATCTGCATTTAATATAATTATTGTTATATTTTAGGGCTTAAGTTTTCCTTTTGATATTCTTATCAAAATATCAAATATTGTTTTTCATTTCTCTATTTTCATCTTTCTGACTTGTTTTGGGTTATTTGGACATTTTTAAAGATTCCATCTTCATTTTTTCTGTAGTGTTTTTTTTTTTAGTTATACATGACATAGAATGTATTTTGGCAGAATATACATAGATAGAGTATAACTTAGTCTCTTAGGTTCACACTCTTGTGGTCATACATGATATGGAGTTACCCTGGTTGTGTATACAAATACAAGGCTAGGAGAATTATGAAAATTAATTCTACTGTCTTTCCTATTCCCCTCACCACTCCTTTCCCTTCATTATCCTTTGTCTAGTCCAATCTACTTCTACTACTCCCTTCCCCAATCTCCCTTGTTTGGGTTAGCAGCCACAAACCGGAGAGAACATTCAGCCTTTAGAACCAAAGGCCAAATGTGCTCTCGGTAATGTTTTTGAGTCTATCTGGATTGATCTGTAAGGGACTGTTCTAGATGTTATACATACATAATATAGGCAGTCTACCAGTGTCATTATTTTATCAATTCAAAGGAAATATAGAAACTTCACCTTCCTTTACTCTTTTCCATTTATGATAAAATTAGCTTAACTATTCTCTATACATTTAGAAACAACATGAGGCACAACTTTTGTTTCAACTGTCAAATAGAAAACTCAAGAGGAAAAAGAAAATCAATTGTATTAACCCTTATTTTGCTTATCATATTCTTTCTTCCGGATGCTCCAAACTTCATTTTTTTATTGTTTAATTTCTGTTTCAAGAATTCTAGAGCTGGTATTTTTTTATGGGCAGGTCTTCTAGTGACAAATTCTGTTAGTTTCCTTTCATCTAAGGATGTCTTAATTTCAGCCAGGCATGGTGGTACACGCCTGTAATCACAGTGAGTCAAGAGACAGAGGCAGGAAGGTAGCAAGTTCAAGTTCAGCCTCAGCTTTGAGACCCTGTCTCAAAGATGAAAATGGTTGAAAATGAAGCTCAGTGGTAGAATGCCACTGAATTTGAACCCCATTACTGGGAGAAGAACACAAAAGAATGTCTTCTTGAAAGATGTTTTTGCTGGATACAGGATTCTGGGTTGACAGCACTTATATTTCAACACCTGAAAATTTCTGTGCTACTTCCTTCTACTGTCTTTGATTTCTAGAAACAAATTCTCTTTTATTCTGATTGTTTTACTCCTGTAGGTAAGGTATTGATTTTCTTTGCTTTCAAGACATATTTCTGTCTTCAGTTTTTAAGTTTAATTAGGATGTGTCTTGGCATGCATTTCTTTAAATTTGTTCTGTTTGGAATTCATTTAGCTTCAAGAAACTGTCTGTTTATATATCTTTCCAAATTTGAACATTTTCAGCCCCACCTTCTTTCTCTTCTCCTTTCAGAACCCCAGTGGCATGTATGTTCAATGCTTTATTTTTCTATAATCTCATGGATTTGTAAGGCTCTGTTCATTGTTTTCCATTCTACTTTCTCTTTTTTCAGATTATGTCATTTCTATACTTCTGTTTTCCAGTTCACTGATTATTTCTTCTGTCCCCTCCGTTCTGAATAGAGTCCATTCACTAGCTTTTTTATTTTGGTTATTGTGCCATTCAGTCTTAAAATGTTCATTTGCTGCTTCTTTATCTTCTACTTCTAATTTTCCATCTGATTGCTGAGGTTGTCCATTATTTTCATTTATTATAGGCCTATTCATAATTATTTATTGAATATATTTTATGATGGCTTCTTTAAAATTCTTACAGATATTTCTAATTTTGATATATTCTTATTGGCCTCTCTTGTGTTTTAAACTTTATTTTGAAGGCTTTCTCTTAGAATGAGGAATGATTTTTCAATTGAGACCTATACTAGGGATGGAACCTGGGGTCTCACACATGCTATGCAAGTGCCCTACCACTGAGCTACTTTCCCAGTCCCTTTTTTAATTAATTAATTAGCTTATTTATTTATTTTGAGCCAGGGTCTTGCTAAGTTGCCCAGGTTGACTTCCACCTTATGATCCTCCTGTCTCAGCCTCCTAAATTGCTGGGATTATAGGCAAGTGCCACTGTGCCTGGCTTGTGGGTTTCTTTTTTCTTTTTTTAAATTGAAGTCTGGGAACCTGTGTGAAAAATAAATTTCAGTTTTATATTAAGGTCAGTTATGGGATCTGGGGCTGTAGCTCAGTGGTAGATCACTTGCCTAGTATGTTCAATACACAGGACCTCAAAAAGAAAATATCAGTTATGATTGGGATGAAGAAAGGAAGATGTGTCAGAAGAAAGACTAGAGAAGAATAATTTGATTTCTATGAGTTTCTATATATCTCATGCTTGACAGGTTACACCGGTTTATTTACTTTCATACTAATCTAGTTCACCAGAATATTATTGTGGTAATACAGTTATCAGTTAAACAATTTTATAGTTGAAATGGCTACTTACAAAGGTGAAATGATTTATCCAAACTCAGCTAAGGAAGTGACTGAGCTTGCACTCCAATCCAGGTCTGCCCTCTGTGGGAGAGTGGAGTAGAAAGAAAGAAACTGGAAGAGAAAATATCAGTAGCTTTTGAGGTATTGGCAGTTGTATTTTACTTTATTCTACACTATTATTTCCTCTCCTTTCAAATATGAATCAGCTAATTGTTGATGACATCTTTACCATCCTAGAGATACCACGTGAATGGACATCTAATAGCATAGAAACCATTTTCTGGTCTACAGAGGTAGCAACTAAAGCAGTGTCACTATTAATCTAGACTCTGGAACAATTTCTTCCTTCTCCTGACCCTTATTTTAAGAATTGGACAAGAAATATTTAGATAAGCCAACTCCTGGGCAGAATCATTGCACTAGGCATTGTTAGACATCCTAAGAGTATTACTGACTCTGGTTATCTAATCTATTTGTATCTAAAAATCTCTCCAGTGTTTTTATTTGTCAGTTTCCAAAAATCTGCCTAATTCCCAACAGATTCCATGTAAAGACACAGTATGATGGGATATTTCTATGGTGTCTTATTTCTTTCTGTCAAGATATGAATGGTCTGAAAGGACTGGCATGCTGCAATGAACCAGAAGTCTCTTCAGATCTTTCTTCTTTGTTTTTTTTTTTAACCCTATACCAAAGAAAAAAAGATCTACATTTATGATTCCATAAACTCATTTCAGCAAGAGTGAATAATTTATTATAGCAATAAAAGGAAGAAAATATGTAGTTGCTCTTTTTTGGTTCTGGGGATTGAACCAGGGGTGCTTAACCACTGTGCCACATCCCCAGTCCTTTTTATTTTTTATTTAGAGACAGGAGCTTGCTAAGTTGCTTAGGGCCTTACTAAGTTGCTGATGCTTGCTTTGAACTCATGGTCCTCCTGCCTCAGTCTCCTGAGTCACTGGGATTACAGGTTTGCACCACCACAACTGGATTGTAGTTGCTTTTCTTACTAAAGTAATTCAGAATTTCAAAGAGCTCTAACTGTAGAGAAATTAAGCATGACTTTATCCCTGGAAGTGAAGTATTTGTTTTTTTCCAAAGCAAAAATTAATAAAACCTGAAGAAATAGTAGAGAATGATTTCTGATGTGCTTTTTATTTGTAGTCCATGTGTCAGATTCATTTTGATATCTGAGGATACCAATTTTGAATTATCATATATGCTTTCTTACCCTAGGAAGGAAATAATAAGGTATGAAGGAAATAATGAGATGGTTTGGAAATTTTCATGCAGTATGTGAAATGTATTTAGATTATTAAAATAATTAAAGTGTGAAAAGGTAGGGAATGTCTGTGTATTTAAGTTAAATATCTTCAGTTATATTAATGTACATGGTATACAAGAAGCATGTTCATCTGTACAGAATTTCCAACTTCATCCTAACATCTCTTTGTGCTTTTACTATTACCCAGTAACTAACATTTAAGTGACATGAAGTTTGGTTCAAAATGCTTGAACACAGAAAGTAAAGCAATGAAGAGGAAAGGAAATATGACTGAACGAATAGGAGCCAGTTAAGGAGAACCCAAAGTAGAACTTTGTGCTTGCCAATCACTGCCTGGAAACGAGAGGCTTAGCTTTTCTTCTCATATGTTTTGTAAAATCTCTTTACCTTGACCTTTCAGCAAAAACAATAACATATTCTATGTTTAAATGAAAGAAATGTTATTCCATCCACCAGTAACTGTGGAGCTGCCCTCAGGTGAAAATCACTACAGTGGAATTATCAATATGTAATAGATCAGGAAAAATATTTCAAGTGAATCAGAGTCAATATTTTAATAGTATATCTTTGTAATTTTGCAGATGGAAGAAGAATGTGTTTCTTGAGAATTTGTTTCATTTTCTAGAAAAATACAGTACAGATGCTCCTTGAATTATGATGGGATTAAGTCTGATAAACCAATTTAAGTGGCAAATGCATCTGATACCCCTA
This sequence comes from Glaucomys volans, assembly GCA_020662805.1. Lineage (NCBI taxonomy): Eukaryota > Metazoa > Chordata > Mammalia > Rodentia > Sciuridae > Glaucomys > Glaucomys volans. Next base: position 259,158 of record JAJEJO010053787.1, read on the forward strand.
ACCAACTGACCGCCCCACCGTAGCTTAGCAACACAGTACACTGTAGAGCGTCAGTCATTTCTCATGGTGATTGCATGGTTGACTGGGAGCTGCAACCCAGAGTTGCTACCCAGCATTGTGAGAGCGGATTGATTGTGCTGCATATCACTAGGCTGAGAAAAGATAAAAATTCAAAGCTCGGTTTCTACCAAATGCATATTATTTTCATGTTGTAAAGTTTAAAAATCATAAGTTGAACTGTTGTGAACCAGGGTCATCTATACATAATTTCGATAAGTACAACCACTGAAAAAGACAATAAAGTAGATGGTGGAATATTTATCTCAGTAATTAAAATCTTACATTTATGAATGCGAGTTACCAACTGCTTGATTTAGATGTTGGGATTCAGGACTGGAATAATGTAATGTTTTATTTGGTTTTCTGTTACAGATGACTTGTTTAAAGTTCACAAGCTTAAGCCAAATCTGAAGTGGCGACAGGCTTTTGACAGCTACTTAAAAACTCTGCCTCCATACTACTTATTAGTATGTATTGATGTGTATATGTATTAACTCTGTCAATGATGATTCTTGTCATAAGAAATGCCAATGAATCGAAAGCTTTACCCTGTCATACGATAGTTATCTTTTTATTTATTTTACAAATATTTGTGCCATCACTGTCTTCTCAAACCATGTAAGAATTTAAAGATATCATGATGGCACAAAAGAGCACTGTTTTTTTTTCTATTTTGTTTCTTTTAACTGCCATGGTTATTTTTATGAAACACATCTATGTTTCTCTTATTAAAACTAACCTTATGAAATTCTAATTTTGGAATGAAGAATAAATAGGTGTTGATTCATGTGTTATACCAACTTCCCTTTTTAACTCTAGAAATTCTCAATCTTGCGGACTCCCTCTGAAAACAAAATTCTGAAGACAGTTGTTTATGGCCTGTCACACATGTCCTAGGCACAGCAAGAAGTAGAGGCACTGTAAACATTACTTGGCCTCATTTTGGGTATTACAGTTTGAGGAAAATACCCACAATGAATTTGAACTTGTAATGTAATCTAAATCCAGATTCTCAAACCTATTTCAGAGGTTGATGTGGTAGCTTAAAGCCAATTTTCTAGAGGTGAAAAGGCAGAATCTTCGATGGGACCGTTGGTGTCACTGGGAGGAGAAATTGGGGTGTGTTGGTATTGACCATGGCAGGAATGGGATCTGCAATAAAATGCAATGTGAACCAATTTTATGACTTTGGAATTAAGACTAAAAGCAATTTACTTGTTTGAATTTGCTGTTACTTGCTCTTCTTATCCCACTCTCTTCTGATATTTTTTTTTAACTTTCTGCTCCTTACCTCTGCTATTTTCATTGCCACTTTTTAATGTTCCATGTTTGGTTTTATGTGCAGCGCCTTGACTTCTAAAAAAATTAATCATGTCCCTTTGCCCCTTATAACTGAACTTTGAGTATTTTAAGATTTATTCTATTCTTACTGTTGTGTATTTTGTTTCCTTATAGCCATTAAAGAAAGCACTAAGGATGATGGGAGCTCCAAATCTGATATCAGATAATTTAGATTGTGGACTTAGTTACAGTGTTATCTCTTACCTTAAAAAACTCAGCCAACAGGTAGTATTGGTAAAAACAAACAAACAAAAATCCTTTGCCCTCAGAAGTGCATTTCCTTATTCTTTAGTATAATTGTAATTTTTTCCAATTAAATGTGTATTTATCTCTACACTTTATGGGCTAGTAATAATGTGATTTTCTATGGCTTCTAGCTTCACCATTAAACTGCAGTTAAGGGTCTGTCAGTATCATTTGATGCTGTGCCATTTTTCCTTCTGCCTGCTAGTTTGTCCTACTCACAACTGGCTGATATTTTGTGGCCTAAGAGGGGCAGAGACTTAATAGAATTCTCTCCTGGGTCACATTTTGTCTATCCTCAACCTAGTTTCTCCTTGAATCACTATGGGCTAGAGCATCCCCCTTTTGTAGGTCAGCACACTGAGGCCTGGTGTGGTGAAATGAGTTGCTTGAAATTCATTTGTAGGCAGCATGTAAAGGACTTACACTCACATGCTAGCCCTTGGATAAACAGCCACCTGCTTTGCCCTGGAGAGAGGGGAGATGAGACCAGTGTTCCTCAACCTGAAGAGTGGACTTCAGCCTCCTCTCTTCTTGCCCTCACCCTCCATCTGTTCATTTAGACCCCACCTCATGTGCCATTATTCAGTTTGTCCCTTGGCTGCCCCTCTCTATTAGTACCTCATCCTCCACTCACCCCTCCTTACCATACTTCTCACCTCTACCAGCCCAATGTCGTAGGATGAAAATGTTTAGGAATTATTGAGTTAGCACTCTACTACCATACAGTTGTTCTATATTATGTGACAAATTCAGGCAACAGTTTTGCTGTCTTATGCAAATTATATTCCCAGGTAGGGAATAGCAGTAGCATTTGCAGTGACTACAGTACTTCAAACTGAATATTTGGAAGTTTGGCCTTTAGAAAACCAAGAATAGTAAGCAAAGTGTCACATTTTACTGAAGGACCAAAAGGAGTTTACCACTGGGTTGCTGACACTTCTTGTTAGGAACTGACAAAAAACTTTTAAATACTGTCAGGAGCTTACTGGCTCCTACCCATCCAGTGTGCCCCAAAAGCAAAAGAAAGTAAAGGAAAACCCAGAGATCTTATCTGCCAAGTGTTCCCCTAACCCCTTTTCCTCTCTGCTAAGTTTTTTGTTGTTGTTATAAGTGTTTTGGTTTGGTTATTTATCTATCTATTGATCCATTGATTTTTTTTTTAAACTTGATGTTTACCTTAGGCCTTTAAGGCTGTCAGCAGGGTATGGCCACAAGGAAGAATAGTGAACAGAGATGAAACTAATGCAAGTTCTGGGACCTTCTGGGGCACATTGCTTGTATAGTTATATAAGTGAGCTTTCAAGATCATTTAATGAAATTGTTCATTTGCTCTTATATTTCATGACTTAAGAATTTTTTGGAGCTAATAAACAGAGGCTCAATTCTAACTGTTAAGGAAAATCAAAAAATAATCCATGACCAAACCAAAATAAATGCAAAATTATTTGGGGGCTTAATGGACATTTGGTGGAATTTTATCTTTTAGACAGAAAGATATCATAAATAATTTATAATATCTCTAATTACTAACTTAATTACTACTTGAATAACTATGTCACCAGTGCTCCTTGAACCATCTCAGATGTATATAGAACACAAAATATGTCAAATATATTGCTGCAATGCATTCTTAAGCAAAATTAATCAATATAGTATAATAATGTCTATTAAAAAGATTTTTCATTTTAAATTAGTGAAAAATGTATTGAGTACACCTTATAAATTATTGGTTTGGTAACATTTGTTAAATTAAGCATTGCCTCATAAGACTTTTTTATATAGTCCAATATTAAAAATACACAGTTTAATTTTTAGATATAATGCTAGTCTATGTAATCTGAATTTTAGCACTAATTTACATGTGTAAATACCGAGTCTTAAACTTTATGTCTGGGTCTGAAACAAGTATGTTGATATAGACTAGATTTTATACTACCAATGACTATGAATGAAATTCTTACCCATGGTTTCCATTCTCTTCACAATTCAACCATAGTTTTGACAAAAGACAAGAGACCAAATATACTATTTGCCCTTCCAACCCCCCTTTGTTCGCTGTGATAGTACAGAGAAGCACAGGAAAATGTTTAATTATCTGTTTTTCTGTGATTTGCAATTGAAATTGTTCTGTGAGGTTCTTAAAGTATTATTTTTCTTAAGTAGTAAAAATGACAGCGATAAGGTAGATGTTTTCATAACATACTATGTACTTTCATTTTAGACCAAACTAGAGTCAGAACGAATACTAGCATCAGTGGGGAAGAAACCTCCCCAGGAAATTGGTATCAAAGTGAAAAATCATTCTGGAGGTGGCATGTCCTTGGCTCACAATAAGAATTTTAGAAAACTATTGAAAGAAATTACAGGGGAAACTGCACTAAGACTGACAGAATTGAATACCAAAGAATTTGCTGGCTTCCAAGTAGGGCTCTTAAACAAGGTAAGCTGTGACCTAAAGAGATTGTATTTGTTTGAACTTGTCTGATACATTTATGTTATTCGTATTGCTTTAGTTTTGAGATAATGACAGTCCTATTTTGGAGTTAGTAGTTATTAATGGAACAGTTGAGGAATTCTCCTGCCCCAGAAGCCAAGATGGAATTAAATGTACAAGAAATGTTTGGGAAATAACACCGATGAGAGCCTGCAGGCTGCCATGCTGCTCTAGCACCTGTGAGAGGAGTGGGCAGGAAAGAGGACTGGGAGTGAAGACACTCAGATATTTGGTGCAGCTTGGAGAAAGTCTGGGCCAGTTCAATGGGGACCTCTGGTGTCAGGTTTTACCATGAAGAGGTCTACTGGCAGAACTGGCCAGGCCCTACCATTTCCCCCATTCTTAGGAGGAGCAGGATCTCAGATCAGTGCTGCAGCAGTTGCCTAAGGCACTCAGCTGGACTCAGCTCACTGTAATCCCTGCAGAGTCAGCCATTGCTGTCTTGTGGGGAGATTCCAGCAGCCCACCTCTATGCCTGCCAAAATAGCATGTCTAGATTACAAGGAGTGGTCCTGCAAGGTGGCCACAGGAATAAATCTCAGGATTTGGAATTTAAAATGATCTATTTGAAAAGGGATATTTCTACTGGCTTTAATAGTTTTGTGGGTGTCTTAGAATAATCAGAACAACAAATGGAAATTTTCCACTGTGAAAATTCTACCATAGTTAGTTAAATATAGCTTTCTTTGAAAATATTCTAAGAGGGTTAGGTATTACATTTCTAGATTAAAAGCCTCAGGAGTAATTGAAATTGTTCCATTGCAAACAGGACTTGAAACCTCAGACATATAGAAATGCTTATGATATTCCACGCAGAGGTCTTTTGGACCAGTTAACCAGAATGAGATCCAATCTGCTGAAAACACACAAGTTTATTGTTGGACAAGATGAAGGTAAATGGAACAGCAGAGTAATTTTCACTAGGAAAATGCCAAGCATGTCTTTCATCAAAGTGTCTATCTCATTATGAGTAGTTTATGTTGTAATAGTTTAATGTTTCAAGTGCCTGTTTTATGGAATCCCTACATCTCCTCAGGCACAATTTATTTTTCAAGTTTAAAGGCAAGTGTGCATTAATGAGCACCCACACCACACTCACCATGCTTTGCCTCAAACAACCCCAACAGATAGTGTGTTTAAGCCAATAAAATGGGCATTGAAATTGACCACTGAGCATTTTTGTACTTTGCCCAGGTGTAGCCCAAAGTGACAGAACCTAGGTATGTCAGATTCCCCAATCTGTACACCTAGAACTCTACCGCCCAGCCTACTGTGATAAAGAGAATACCTCATTTCTATAACAGTGATGAACTGGATAGTATTGAACTGGAGAATTATGACTATTTGCAATTTCCCTTTACTCAGTTTTGTTCAATTTAAATAGATTCCCCCATCCAGCAAAATCAGCAAATCTTATCTTGGTCAATCCTCTGAAATCTCTCACAAAATTTTGTGTAAGGAGCCTTTTCTAGAAAGAGAACATACACATTTAACTAAATCCTCAGAGGTTATGGTCCACTAACCAAGATTCTCTGTATGATAAGAGAATGACATGGAACCTAAGCTCTTTTGAATGCAGCAGATTTGTAGTGTTTTGGGGTTGGGGTGGAAGGTATGAAGCAGGTCAGCCCATTTTTGTTTTTAGATTGTTCTTTTTAGTTATGCATGACAGTAGAGTGTATTTTGACATATTATACATACATGGAGTATAACTTCCCATTCCTGTGGTTGTACATGATGTGAAGTTTCACTGGTGGTGTACTCATATGTTAACTTAGGAAAGTTATGTCTGATTCACACTACTGTCTTTTCTTATTCCCTCCCCACTTCCTTCCCTTGATTCCCCTTTATCTAATCCACTGGAAGAATAGAAGGTCAGCCCATTCTTAAACCTGGTTTGAAGGTAAGGAAGCTGTTCTGGTCCTAGAGACATGAGCCTGAAGGCAGTAGTAATGGTAGACTAAATAATGATAGGAATGAAGAGAGAGATGATTCAAAATCCCAGAATGCCAGATTCAAGATTTTAGACTTTATTTGATGCCAAGATGCACATTGTTAAACCTGATAACGATCATGTCATCTCAAAAGTTACATACACTTCAATGTATAACATTGGTTTCATCACTGGTGCTTTTTACAGATTCCCTTCATAGTGTTCCAGTTGCACAAATGGGTAACTATCAGGAATATCTAAAGACAGTGGCCTCCCCACTACGAGAGATTGATCCAGATCAACCAAAAAGACTGCATACTTTTGGCAATCCATTTAAACAAGATAAGAAGGTAGGATGCCTATTTCTATTTGTGTCTAAATTGTGATAGTGCTGTAATTTTCTTCTTTTTGGTAAGATGAATATTAGCAAGAGATAAAATGTGACACCAGGGCTCTTCGTGGATGGAAATGGGAGCCTCCTGATGCAAGAATGTGTTGAGTGAGTATAGTAATAGCTGCCGTTTTTTGAGTACCTAGTAGGAGCTGATGTCTTCAATGATTACATTTTAATGCCTACAACCATTTTGTAAGGTGAACACTACTGTCTGCCCCAAGGCTTATATTGGTCAAATGTCAAAGCACTGTGACATAACTCATAAGAGCCAGGATTAGAACCCACATCTTTCTGGCTCCAGAGTCTATAGTCAGTCCTACCATCACACATTAATTTCTTTCATATTGGGATCACCAATTATTTCCTCTAATTCCATGAATCAGATCAGCAGTGCTCTAACTAGATGATGATGAGTGTGCCCCTTGAAATATGAAGTACTAGGTGATATCAATTTTTGGAATTATCATACTTACTAAAGATCTAAATGTGGTATGTATATGATGTACTGACTTGACCAATTTAGCATGAAAACAGATGAGATTATATCTATACTCATGGAGGAGACCACTGCTATTAAGGCACATACCATGCAGTAATGTCTTTTATAACAAAACTGGACTTAAGGTATTCTACCTCACTGCAATGCTTAACTCATTGAAGAATGTTTTATCTTTCTGTACCTTGACTTCCTTATGTAGCATTGGGAATAATAATTGCACCTAACTTGCAGAGCTATATGGAATATTAAGCAAGTTAGTACATGTACACTGTTTAGAACATTACTGGGCATGTAATAAATGCTCAGTGAAAATGTTTTCCCCTTCCAGTATAGTATATGGGGGACTCCTTTGGAAAAGTCATTTATCATGATTTTGTTCAAATAATAAGGTATATACTCTTGGGTTATCCTTCAATTATTGCTGGCTTTCATCCTTCATCTACCCCCAAGAGCAAAAAGCCTCCTCACTCCTTTTCTAGCACCAAGGTGAACATATTTGAATTCATATTTGAAGTTCTGGTGGAGGAATTACATTTTTTCACCTATCTGCTTTTCATAATCATAGCATGCTATATAGTGATAATCAGTGTTTCTTAATGATGAGTTTAAAGCACAAAAGCACCAAAAGGAGAACTTACTTCCCCTACCAGGGGGTTTGCAAAGTGGTTTATACTTCTCCAAAAAAGTAATGATGGGTTTTTCTCATTTTGGTTGACCAGACCTGACCTGAAGCTATCTGATTAATCATCATTGTAGCACGTTTGGCCTTGGACAACACCTTGTATGTTAGTTTCCTCATTGTTCCACTTTCACTGAAGTAAAATTGAGTGCCATTTTCTTTTTTTTTAGAATTATTATTTTTTAAAACTATTTTTAGTTGTAGATGGACACTACCTTTATTTTGTTTATTTTTATGTGGTGCTGAGGATCAAACCCAGTGCCTTACATGTGCTAGGCATGTGCTGTACCCCTGAGCCACAACCACAGCCGCCTTGAGTGCCATTTATTGAGAATGGGGTTGGTAAATATTTGGCCTGTGTTTATACTTATGTAAAGTAATGTAATGTACAATTGATTGATTATCTGTGCATAAGACAAGTGTTTGCAGTTTTTTGATAGTGGAATTTTTGTCTTTAATGGAATATGTTTGTTAATGTTTTTTAGGGAATGATGATTGATGAAGCAGATGAGTTTGTAGCAGGGCCACAGAACAAAGTGAAACGTCCTGGAGAACTCAACAGTCCTATGTCATCTAAGAGAAGGCGGAGTATGTCCCTGCCGTTGAGGAAACCACAAACACCGCCTACTGTAACTAACCATGTGGGCGGAAAGGGACCACTCTCAGCCTCGTGGTTCCCATCTTATCCAAACCTCATAAAACCCACCCTTGTACATCCAGGTATAGAGTAGTGGTTGTGATTTCCTTATGGCTCCTAGAGGACTAAGACGCTAAACAGTTTTATTTTCCTTTGTATTCCTCTTTTTGTGTTTAGTTTTTGTTCATTAAGTAAGTCATTTATTAAACCATCTATGTGGTAGGTACAAAAGGCCCTGTGGGGAGCAGACAACCTGTTTCAAGGATCTTAGTGTATATGAGAAGAAGATTCATAATAACACAGTGATTAACACATGGTATTAACATAGTAATTACTAATTAATTCATAACCTACCAAGAAAATAAATAAGAGTAATTAATGGAGAGATGGAGAGTCTAGGGCATGTTTGTTGTAGCCATTCGGAGCAGCTTCAAGAATTGGGACAAAGTAGGTTTCCAAGGCAGGTGGAGAGAGTGGCCTAAGAGGGTGAATCTGCACTTGCTCCCTGTGCTATCACCTCCTGTTCATGCTGTAACCAAGTGCAGCCTGGGGTGTGCCTCCTTGACCCCACTGTAACCCTTCTCAGGCTCACCAGTTCTGCTGCACCTTGCCATTACTTCTCTCAACAGCATTTGACACAATTGTCCCCTCCTTCTCCATGAAGACCTTCATGGATTCCCAGATACCTAGTTTTCTTTTCCCTTTAAAAATGGCTCTTCCCATCCTCTTTTTCTGTTTTTTCCCCCCATTCTTTCCCACCTCTAGAAATTAGAGGGCCCAAAAGCCCAATTCCAGGGCATCTTCTCCTCACTGTGTTTTCTCCCTGGGTGATCCCATGCAGACTTGGGGCTGTAAATTTGATTTTTATTTCAACCACTTCAGTATTCATACCTCTAGACTACAGCTGACTCCTTAGCTCCTGAATGGACATGGCCACTTAGGTGTCTAATAAAACTCAATTGGGGGCTGGGGTTGTGGCTCAGTGGTAGAGTGCTTATTCTCAGCACAGCATATAAATAAAAAGGGTCATCCACAACATATATATATATATATATATATATATATATACACACACACACATATATATGTATATATATATGTGTATATATATGTGTGTGTATGCACACACACACACACACACACACATATATATAAATATATATAAAAGAACTTCAAATTGGGTTGTGTGTGTTTCAACTAGGCTCCCAAACTTGCCCCTCTCCAAAATAACTGCTGACATCCTAATGCATGGAAATTAATGACATCATCCAGTAGCATGCTGGTAAAGCTACAGCACCTGTGGGGATTGGGATGGTAGAGAAACTCTAGCCTATAGCATTTGCAGATTTCTCTAGAGTAAATGGTGCTAATATTATTAATGCCAGGATTGCAATCTGAGACTATTGAATCAGAATCAGGAAGAATTGGACACAATTCCCTCTCAAGAGCAGTATCCTGCACACCCTTGGCACAATTATTTACTCAGTAGTTCAGGTGACAAACTTCAGAGTCACCATGATTATTATTTTATTCTTTTCTTACTTCCATCCATTTAGCAAGTCCAGGAAACTTGACATTCAATATAATCCCTGTACTCTACCATCTCTTTGTATCCGATGAGTCTGTAATACCATGATCTCTCACCAAGCTATTATGATAACTTTTTTTCTGATCTCCCTGATTCCCATTTTTTTTTTTGTACTTGGGATTGAACCCGGGGGCACTTAACCACTGAGCCACATCCCCTTTTTTGTATTTTATTTAGAGACAGGGTCTTGCTATGTTGCTTAGGGTGTCACTAATTTGCTAAGGCTGCCTTTGAACTCAATCCTCCTGCCTCAGTCTCTGGAGTCACTGGAATTATAGGTGTGCACCACAGCACTCAGGCTATGATTCACATCCTTGCTCCTAACTCACTCCTGGCCCTGCCATGAGAGTGATGATGTCACAGGTAAATGGGCCTATGCCATGTCCATCGTGGAAGTGTGTCCTCCACTTTCCCAAGCACTCAGAACACAACCTCAAGTCCTGACTGTGGGCCGCAGGCTCTGCATGGCCTCACTTGGGTGCTGGCAACCTGCTCCTCTCTCTCTGCCTCTCTCCTCCACACCTTATCAGGTCCCCCCTCTGACCCTTACCCTCACCCTCACTGCAGCCTGGCTCTGTCCCTCTGCATCTGCACATGCCTGCTCTGTCTCCTCCTCAGGCTCTGCTGAGAGGACACCACCCAGAAGACCCTGCCACCACCCTCAGCACTGGAGGCTCCTTCTGCTGCTCCCTCTCATACCCCTGCTCACTCCTTCCCCAACAGGAAGCTGGGATGGCTTTGTGGCTCACCAGGCACTTCCTGTCTGACTTCCTATCACAGTGCAGGTTCCATCAGGGCAGGTGCAGATTCTGTCTGTCTTCTTCACTGCTGATCCCCAGCGCTTGGGACAGCAAAAGATGAGTAAAAGATATACAAGTGTCAGGCTTGGAGTAAAAAGGAACTGAATTTGATGCAGAAGGGAAAGATGAAGAAAATTATATATAGATAGGTATTTGAGTGATAGAATGTTCAGCCCCAGTGCATTTTCTCAGAATATTTTATGTAGAAAGGAGGCCTCACCCTCCTGGCTTAAAGGTCAGGTAACTCAGGTAGCTCAGGTAAAGCATGGCAATTTATATGTGACTTTGAGAAGTCATGACAACAAGTGAGATTGGTACTTTTTGCCTTGTAAAGAGTAACAGGCTGACACTAAACCATGAGTACCAGGGACTTCCAAATGTTTGTTAGTTGTACTATCTCAGTTTCTGTTTTCACAGTAGCAAGGGGGAAGAAGGTGATTGTGTGGTATTATCTTCTTGAGCTCAGTATGAGGGTCTCAGATCTCCACCTGGTACATCTTCCTGCTTTATGAAATCAATAACTTCCTTGAAACTGAGGAGCACAGGAATATACCTGTGGGATTGACGTAATGCACCCACCTCAAATCTCAAATTCGTAAAATTGCTTTCCAGATGCCACTGTCATTCATGATGTGCATGAGGAGAAGATAGAATATGGACAAACCCCACCTGATGGCTTCTTGTCAAAATCTGCTTCAGCAGAGCTAACGAACACAACAGGAGATGGTGTTCCACAGAGCCAATTGGATTCTCTGTCTGATGACTTCAGTAGTCTCAAGAGAGATGGACCGTTTCACAAGCCTGGTAATAACATACTTATAGGAGGAGCCCCAAACTGCAGTCTCTCTGTAGATGACCAAAAAACTGCAGTAGTATCTACTTTTGGAACTGCACCAAATACATTGCAGATCACTCCTGCAATGGCACAAGGAATCAATGCTGATATAAAACATCAACTAATGAAAGAAGTTCGAAAGTTTGGACGAAGTAAGTAGGAACATCTATCTATCAATAATTTAACAGTAAAACAGGAGGTGCCTCTCATTCAATGATTCAGAAAAGATTCAATCTACTTCTTGATGTACATTTTGGGCAACATTGGGTTCTCACATAATTTAATGCAATTCCTTCTGGCTTTAACTAAAAAAGATACAATCATCTTTCTTCTTGCTTCTTGTAGTAGTTCCCTTTTGCTGCTATTAACAAATTATTGTTGTGTGTAATACACACATCATGTACGATTGAGTTGTTTAAAAGAACACAAATTTATTATCTGATAGTTTTAGAAGCCAGAATTCTGAAGATACTTTCACTGGGCTAATATGAATATACAAATTGTATATTCCCCTATAGACAGGCTGGTGTTCTTAGGGCTCTAGCAAGAATCTTTTCCAACTTCCAAAGGCTACCTGTATTCCTTGATTCTTAGCTCCTTCCCCCATCTTTGAGTCAACAGCATTAGCACTTTTTGTCCTAACTACTACTTCTGTCCTTCCATCCCTTTTCTCTCTGACATTTACTGTGCCATCTTATAAGGATACATAAAAACCTGGATGATCTCCCCATCTCAACATCCTTGACTTAATTTTATCTGCAAATAAGGTTTAGTAGGTAACATATAAGGTAACACTTTTACAAACTGTAGGGATTAGGGCAGCTTTAGGCAGCCATTTTTCAGCCTTCCACATTTAGTAGTGTTTGCAAGAGTTTCCTCAGGAGATACAAGCAGATGTTTTCATTTGAGTATTTAAAATGCCAACTATATCTACTTTTCTACCCATGAAGAATGATTACTGAGGATGAATTATGATTCAATTTTATATCTCATTCATATTTTTAAAAATACTAAAGCTGTTTAAATCTGTTCAGAGTATGAAAGAATCTTCATTTTGCTTGAAAAAGTGCAAGGACCTCTGGAGATAAAGAAGCAGTTTGTTGAATTTACTATCAAGGAAGCTGCAAGGTGGGTATAAATAAGAACTCTTCAGAGTATATCTTGTTTTGTTTTAGCAGCAGGGCTCAGTGCAAGACAGAGAATAAGCTGTGCCTTGTTTTTCTCACACTCAGGTCCTAAGTCATAGTTAAGGCTGGCTCTGGAGGTATTTATATTGATGTTATCTGCATCTAACTCATTAGTTCCTCTAGACTAATGTGAGCTTGGGCCTTCAGTTGGTACTCATTGTATTTGCTAAGCCATATCTTCCTGTGAGGAGAAATTGTATATTCCCCTATAGATTGCAAGTTCTACTTTGTATCCCATTCAGTACATTGCATAACATAAGTGCTTCTAAATATAATTTAGTTAATAATGTCTTCTTGTTTTTTTCAGGTTTAAAAGACGAGTCTTGATTCAGCACCTTGAGAAGGTGCTAGAAAAAATAGATTCCCATCACCTTCTTAACAATGTGAATCACATCAACAGCAAACCATCGTGTTAATGCAAAGACAACAGGACAAGATTTCTGAGCTGTAGGACTAGTCAGGATATTGTTGAAGCCTCCAAGAATCTAAGAAAAAGTGGTGAAGCTTTTAAAGTTTATGATTATCTGACAGTAAAAGTTGGACTTCTGCCTTAAAAATTTTTGTGGAAAGCATAATTTTTTTAAATTTTCTTGTTGATTTCCCCAATTAGAGGAAAGTGGTGTTGTTAATTCAGCAGGCTAAATTCATAAAACCCTACTGCCCCTACCACAGGTAATAAGGGGTCACTCATTTATACTCTGCCATTTCAGGCACTTTCAGAGTGATAAGGGGCTACCTGCAAGTATAACACCACTTGATGGTCTTACAATATATTTTAGAAAGAACGAGCATACAGAATTCAAGTGTTAATCTTGTGTGTGCTAAATAGAACTTTCAACAATTCCTAGTTGTGCCTTTTAAACCATGCAATATTCAGGAAAGTTTGAATCAAAGAGTAAGAAGCTGCTATTTGGGTAACTTATTTCTCTGTGAGAAGGGGCAGGGAGAGTCACCAAACAATCTACCTCCAACTCTCTTCTATTTTGTCTAAAGACATTACAAAGTGCACCTGAGTCTGTCCTGTGCTCTGGCTTTTGTTCTTGCATGTGACAAAGGAACATCTTCAGGTGGACTTTTGTGCTTTGGAAGCACTAAAAGAAAAAAAATAATGTGTATGTTTCCTTTAATGTTTATGCAAAAGTTTATATGGAACAGTATTGTTATGTTTGTATTATTTGTAAAAATTTAAGTATTCAAAGAGATTTTGACTTTGCATATATAAAATAAATCATTTTATTGATTTTCACAGTTTATTGATGATAGAGAAGTTTCTAGTGGTGTGTTTCTTCTGATTTGTTGTTTTCAGAAAAAGTGCATATGGTTAAACAACTAAGATGTTAACATAAGGCTTTAAGCTTCTAAATATCACTCACAGGACTGAGTGATGTTAGTGAAAGTACTGGAGAGACCAGTCCCTCCTAAGAAACACTGAAAAGGAAATACTATCAGAATCAAATTTATTGGATTTCTGGAATATAAGTCAAAAGTTTACAGCAATGAAGCAAATGCCACATCATGCAAAAAATCATTGAACATGTTAGGAGAGCTTTGTAGCACTTTGGTTTACCCTTGTCCATAACCCTCCATGGCATGGCAGTGATTTTTAAGATGGCAGCCTCCATTCCAAGTATGGGCTCCTGTTTCTGGAGGGAGTGAATGGACCATATTCCCAAGTAATTGTGTTTGTATGTTTCCATCTGTCTGGAGGTCTCCCTGTACTGACAAAAGGGGATTTAATTGCCTTTGTTTCAGATAACTCCAAAGTCTCTCAGCAGCTATGTGGAGGATAGTTCTCAAAAATATTTCAAGGCAGATGAACAAACTGTAGCAAACAATATGCCAAAAGGTGGGAGGAGAAGCTGGGGTGTAAGACACTTTGGAGAATTAGAGCTTTAAAATTCTCCCATGTATACCTGGAAATCTAGGAAACCTTATGCATGCCCGAAGTCAGGACTCCTGTCTACAAAAGACCTGAGAGCACCATCAGATTTCATCTCTGTCTGGTCTTTAGACCAAGTACAAGCAAGAAACAAAGGCTAAGGTAAGGCAAAGTTGTAAATAACCTGTTTAAGTGTTGAAGAAGCATCCCAATAGACAGCCAATCTACTGTAACCTGGAGAGTATTTTTATTCTTTTTATTCCAGGCACTTGAGGAAATCTGTTGAATTACTAGCTAACTTCCAAATTATGGGAACAAAGACTTCAGAGACTATACATGACAAAGAATACAGTCCTTAAAATAGTTTAGAGAAGTTAACTAATAAGACAAAATAACACACAAGTAAACAATAAATCCTGGGAGGAGTCAGAATCTTCAGAGTCATCATATCATAATATTCAAAATGTCCAAATTTCAATAAAAAAGTATGAGGTTTTCAGAGAAACAAAGTATGGACCAAAACTAGGGGAGAGGATGAAATTAACACAAAGTATCCCTTAGAGGCATGGGAATTGAACTCAACAAACAAATACTTCAAACAAAGGTCTTTACTGTCTTCAATATGATCAAAGAGGGAAACCATGGGTAAAGAAACAACCAGGAGAATGATGTAGGAACAAAGAGAATATGAATAGAGAGAACCAAATGGAAATTGTGGAACTGGAATACACAATAGTTGAGACAGAAAATTCCCTCAAAGGTTTCTGCAGCTGATATGAGCAGACAGAAGAAAGACTCTGAATATGAAGATAGGTTGATTGAAATTTATCCAGTGTGAGGAGCAGAAGGAAACGAATTTAAAAAACAAACAGAACTTAAGAAACTTACCCTTAGCCTAAGTGACATCATCAAGCATAACAAATTATTGACATAGGATCCCTGGAATGAAGGAAGGGGGAATAAAGAATTTTAAGTAAATGTTGGCCTCAAACTCCCAAGTTTAATAATAGACATGAATCCATATATCCAACAAGCTCAAAGAACTGTAATGGAGATAAATGGAGAGAAATTAGAATCAAAATGCTCAACAACAAACAGACTCTTAAAGGCAGCCAGAGAGAAAACAAGAAAACACTTGTCACAACGAGAGATCCACACCAAGATTAGCAGCTGATTTCTCATCAGAAGTGTGGGAGGCCAGAAGGCAATATAATGATGTTTAAAATTCTAAAAGGGGCTGGCGATGTAGCTCAGTTGGTAGAGTGCTTGCCTTGCAAGCACAAGGCCCTGGGTTCAATCCCCAGCACCGCAAAAAAAAAAAAAAAAATTCTAAAAGGGGGCTGAGCGTGTACCTCAATGTTAGAGCACTTGCCTAGTATGCATGAGGCCCAGGTTTGCGTCCTAGCACTGCAAAACAACAACAAAAATACTCAACCAAGAAGTCTATCTCGAACCAAAGTAATCTTCACAAATGAAGGAGAAATTAAGACATAATCAGAAAAGCAAAAGAGGCAATTCATTACTAGTAGACTTTCTCTATGAGAAAGGGATTTTGATTAGGGCTGTGGGGAGGAAGTAATGTAGAGTTATTGTTCATGGTTACATAGTTTCTGCTTGAGTGATGAAAAAGTTTTAGGAATAGATATTGGTGATGGTTCCATAGCATTGTGAATGTAATTAAAGGTACTGAATGTACACTTAAATTGGTTAAAATAGCAAATATTGTTATATAACTATAATTTTTAAATTAATAATGTAATCTACCAAAATGCATTGAATCATATATTTTAAATGGATTAATTATGGAGTGTGAAGTGTGTCTCAAAAAAGTTGTGTGCTAAAGATAGGTAAAATGTCTAAAAAGGTAATGATTCAACTACATGCTCTGTATAAGAGACTCACTGTAGATTTGGAGCCACAAGTAGAAAGAAACTAAAAGGCTAAAAACAAAGTATTTCATGCAAACTAACCAAAAGTGAGATGGGTGGCTATACTAATATCAGAAAAAAATAAACTTGAAGACAAAAAATGTTACAAGAGACATAAAAGGATGTTCTATATTGATAAATAGGTCAATCCATCAAGAGCATGTAAAATTATAAATATGTACCCAAAAGAGTGTCAGAATACAAAAATGCTATACAAATTCAATGCAATTCCAATTAAAATCCCAATGATGGACCTCATAGAAATAGAGCAAGCAATCATGAAATTCATTTGGAGGAATAAGAGACCCAGAATTGCTAAAGCAATCCTTAGCAAGAAGAGCAAAGCAGGGGGTTTCACAATACCAGACCTCCAACTATACTACAGAGCAATAGTGACAAAAACAGCATGGTATTGGTACCAAAATAGACAGGTAGATCAGTGGTACAGAATAGAGGACACAGAGACAAACCCAAATAAGTACAGGTATCTCATACTTGACAAAGGAGGCAAAAACATGCAATGGAGAAAAGACAGCCTCTTCAACAAATGGTGCTGGGAAAACTGGAAATCCATATGCAGCAAAATGAAACTAAACCCATATCTCTCACCCTGTACAAAACTCAACTCAAAGTGGATCAAGGACCTAGAAATTAGACCAGAGACTCTGCACCTAATAGAAGAGAAAATAGGTCCAAATCTTCACCATGTTGGCCTAGGACCAGATTTCCTTAACATGACTCCCAAAGCGCAAGAAATAAAAGCACGAATCAATGATTGGGATAGAGTCAAACTAAAAAGCTTCTTCTCAGCAAAGGAAACAATCAGCAATGTGAAGAGAGAGCCTTCAGAGTGGGAGAAAATCTTTGCCACACACACTTCGGACAAAGCACTAATCTCCAGAATCTACCAAGTACTCAAAAACCTTTACACCATGAACACCAATAACCCAATCAATAAATGGGCCAAGGAAATGAACAGACACTTTACAGAGGAAGATCTACAAGCAATCAACAGATTTATGAAAAAATGTTCAACATCACTCGTTATAAGAGAAACGCAAATCAAAACCACCTTAAGATTTTATCTTACCCCAATTAGAATGTCTTTTATCAAGAACACAGGCAACAACAGGTGTTGGCGAGGATGTGGGGAAAAGGGTACACTCTTACATTGCTGGTGGGAGTGCAAGTTGGTGCAGCCACTCTGGAAAGCAGTGTGGAGATTCCTTAGAAAACTTGGAATGGATCCACCATTTGACCCTGCTATCCCACTCCTTGGCTTATACCCAAAGGACTTAAAATCAGATTGCTTCAGTGATGCAGCCACATCAATGTTCATAGCTGCTCAATTCACAATAGCTAGATTATGGAATCAACCTAGATGCCCTTCAGTAGATGAATGGATAAAGAAACTGTGGTATATATACACAATGGAATATTACTCAGCCATAAAGAAGAATAAAATTATGGCATTTGTAGGTAAATGGATGATGTTGGAAACTGTTATGCTAAGTGAGATCAGCCAATCCCAAAAATCCAAAAGCCGAATGGTCTCTCTGATAAATGAATGATGATGCATAATGTGGGGGGGAAAGATGGCAAGAATAGAGGAAAGATAGCTAGCATAGAGGGAAGGGAGGGGTGGGGGCGGGTGGGGGGTAAAATTAATAACAGAGTGTGTGACAGATACCATTGCCCTGTGTACATGCATGAACGCACAGATGGTGTGACTCTACTTTGTGTACAACCAGTGAAACAATAGCTGTACTCCATTTGTGTTCAATGAATCAATAAGTAAATAAATAAATAAATAAATAAATAAAGGGAAAACATCTGAAAAAAAAATAGTGTCAGAATAAATGAAGCAAAAATCGACAGATTGAAGGGAGAACTACACTGTTCTATAATAGTTGGAGACTTCAATAATGGATAGAACTAGTGAGAAAATGAATAAAGAAATAGAGGACTTGAACAATACTATAACCAATTATATCTAATAGATACCTGTAGAACAAGTCACCCAACAACAATTACTCATTTTTCTAAACTCATGGAGTGTTCTCTAGGATTGATCATATATTAGACCACTAAACAAGTAAAAGCAAATTGTAAAATATTTAAAAAGTACCTTCTTTAATTAAAGGAGAATCAAACTAAAAATCAAAAAGAGCAGTTGGACATTTAACTCATTATACACAAAACTTAACTGAAAATGGATCAATACCTAAATATTAGAACTAAAACCATAAAACTCCTAGAATGAAAACTTTGTAGTAAACTTTCATGACCTTGAATTTGGCAATGATTTCTTAGGACATCAAAGTCCAAGCAAGAGGGCTGGGGTTGTGGTTCAGTAGTAGAGCACTTGCCTAGCATGTATGAGGCCCTGGGTTTGATTCTCAGTACCACATATAAAGAAATGAATAAAAGAAAGGCCTATCAACATCTAAATATATATATATATATATATATATATATATATATATATATATATATTAAAGATGGTTAAAATGGCAAGTTTTGCATTATATTTTATATTAACAAGAACAAATTCTCCAGAGCAACCCAGATGCCACATGGAGCAACATGAGAGCCCATGCCCACCCAGCTCAAATTCCTGATATAAAAAAAAAAAACATAAAATGTAATCATAGTTTTCTAAGAAATCAGTTACCATCAATAATGGTATTTAGTTATGCTTGGTTAGAATGTGTTGATCTGAACAACAAAGAAGTGTAAAAGAACTCCAAAAAAGTAAAACAGCCAAACTTTAGAAGCAACGAGGCTCAGCAATGAGGCTCAGGAAGGTTTAGTCACCTTCCCATATCAATCAAAAGTTCAACTATAGAAGCAGGAAATGTAAGGGATGGGCATATTGCTGCTATTGTTACATAAAATTTACCTTATGCAATTGTGAAATATGGTTAAGAAATCTCCATAAGCCAGGCAAGGTGGCATATACCTCTAATCCCAGTAGCAGTGGAGGTAGAGGTGGGAGGAAATAAATCAGATTTCTCCATCATAACCCGACCTCATCTCTAAACTGGCATTAACTTCCTGGACACATAAATGTTATTCTGGTACCTTTGAGAAATAATTGACTCATAATTGACCATGCTATCTGAGCTGCCATCTTAGGTGTTTTCTGACTCACCAATTCATAGTGAAGAATGTCCAAAAAATATCTCCTTATCAAATGAAAGACATAGAAAGATCAGACTCAGGTACTGAAGCTACAAGTAGTACACAGCATGAAGAAATGGCCACAAGTCATGGATCCAAATCCTACTACTTTAGAAGATTTCTAAGATGGTCCCCATGACCCTTACCCTCTAGTGTTACTTTCAAAATTATATTACTGGACAAAAGCAATTTTTCAGATGTAACTAAAGATAGCAGTCTTTTGATATTTATATAAGGACTTCTCTAAGTGGACCTAATCACTGCTCAGGAGCCCTTAAAAACAAAGCATCTTTTCCAACTGGTAGCATAAGAGTATGAGATAACTAAGAGCATACACATATATACACATACACATATATATGTGTGTGTGTGTATGTCTGTGTGAATAATACATATACATTATATACCACATATGTAAATGTATATAAGTAATATAATTATATATATATTATTACATTATTTATATACATTATAAATACACATTATATATTATTTTAAATATAATGTGCCCTTGTTAGCTTGAAGATGGAGAGAGGGACACACAAAATGTGTAACTGCCTCAGAGTTGGGAGTGAAACCCAGGTCACAGTCAGCAAAAAATCAAGTACTTAAGTGCCACACTGCAAGGAATTGGAATTTGCCAAAAATCTGAATGAATTTTCAACTGCATTCCACCTCAAACTTTCTGGAAGAGAACATAGCTTGCCCAAGATTGGACTTTCAATCTTTGGACCCCCAAAGCAGAGAACCAAGTCAAGACCCCAAAGCACAGTCTTTATATCTGACATATCTATCTATATTCATATATATTATATATCTATACATTTATATTTATATATTTATATCAATATATCTTATATCTGTAGTAATTATTTGAGATAATAATAATAGGATGTTATTTAAGTTGCTAAATTAGGAGTAAACAGTTGTGAACCACTAACTTCAGAGTACCTGACTGCACACACACATACATGGAATATGTGGATCGCACCAGCTCATCATGTGGATATTGCCAGAACAAGCTCACTAAGGAAATAATCACTTAGAATTTGTTTACAGGGAACTCTTCACAGTATGCACACGCTGCCTTTAAAATCATTTCCCAGAACAAAATGAGAAACAATGTAAATAATCTATAGTCTGATTGCCTGGATGTAAAGGGCCTTAAAATGTTCCACACAGGGATAATGGTGATGATGGTGATGGTGATCCTGGAACACTTCCAGGAACATTTGCAGACTATTCAAGGACACAGAGGAGAGTCCCAGAGGTCTCCAAAAATATCGTCAACATATTATTTTCTTGCTGGAGTGCTCACTGTACAATGTTTGAAAATAGAATAAAGTATAGAGGAAATAAAATCAGAAACCTGATTCATACATAAGTACATAAAATGAGAATTCCTTATGGAAAAAACTGTTCCACAAAGGAGAAAGCACTTTGCAGAACAGTGGAGTGGGGACTTCTGAAAAGGCACTGCTGCTGGATGGGTGACCCAAGGACTCCAGAGGCTAAGGCAGGTGGATCACAAGTTTGAGGGTAGTCTGGCAACCTAGCAAGAACCTGGTTCGAAAAAATTTTTGAAGGGCTGGAGATCTAGCTCAGTAGTAGAGCCTACTGGGTTCAATCCTCAGGACTGAAGTGGGTGGGGGAAGCCACTGTTGCGTAAAAAATAATGCAAACACTGATAAATATCATCTCAGTAAATGTTTTCCTCCAAGGACAGCAGGGGCCCTCCTGTGGTCCCAGCATCTCTGGGAGCTGAGGTGGGTGGATCCCTTGAGCTCAAGAGTTCCAGGACAGCCTGGGCAACACAGTGAGACCCAGCCACAAAGATTTAAAAAAATACATGTTTTCAGAACTCTAAAAATTAACCAAAACCTTGCAACGACAGGAAGAGTCTGTCTTCAGTCAGTTCCGTGGGTTTCAACTTTACTATTCTCATTCTCCACCTCAGCTCCTCAGGAACCTTGACACCAGCATCTACTTTATAGGAGCTCAGGACTGGAGCAGCCTTCCACTAGAGGGGACAGCTGATTGGAGCTACCCCCAAATCTCTATTTTGACACAATTGTCACCACTTGACATGTAGAACGAGTCCCCGAAAAGCACCATTCTCAGGCCTGTTCCTGAGAACTCACTCTGTGGGAACAGCTTCACCCACCGTGGATCTGCAGTTGCGAGCAGGGAACCCCTGGGGCGCTGTGGCAAAATGAAGAAAGAGAGTGGCTGACCTTGTCTCATTTTTTTAATTTATTTTTTAATATTTATTTTGATTCATTGTACACAAATGGAGTACAGCTGTTGTTTCTCTGGTTGTACACAAGTAGAGTCACACCATTTGTGTAATCATATATGTACATAGGGTAATGATGTTTGTCTCATTCTGTTGTTATTCTTATGCCCCTCCCTGATCCCACCCCCCCTTTTTTTCCCTTATCTCATTTTGACTGTACTAGGATTGCTTCTAACATTCTGCATCGGGAATAATGCGAGCTGTTGGTTCTGGGGAGTGCCCTTCCCAACAAGTCTTTCCTTTTATTTTTTTTTCTTGTACCAGGGATTGAATCCAGGGGTGATTTCCACTGAGCCACATCCCTAGTTCCCCCTTTCTATATTTTATCCTAGACAGGTCTCACTAATTTTCTCAGGGCCTTGAGAAATTGCTGAGGCTGGCTTTGAACTTGCTCTCCCTCTACCTCAGTCTCCTGAGCCGCTAAGATCACAGGTGTGCGCACTGTGCACAACATGCAACAAGTGCTTTTAATTTTCCCTCATGAAGAGTGATTGGATATTATCCTATGTGTTTTTCACCCGTTAGGATGATCGATCAGCCTCTTCCTTCATGTCGTGTGCCGCTTGTATTGCTTGTCAGCTCCAAATCACGCTTTTGTCCTGCTCAGTTCCATGGGAATGGTTCCTTTGGAGATGTTTCTTGTGGCAGTTGTCAGGGAAGATTGTGTGTAGAGGGCGCCAGAGACAGTGAAAGGGAACATGGCGCACCCTGGTTTCCCTGGCTGGCACAGCACGTCCTGCTGGTCCCCGGGTTTGTCCCCATGGGGCTCTGGCACTGCACGGGACTTCCCAGGACCCGGCTAGGTAGGGCGCAGAGGCCAGACACAGCTGGTGACCAGCGGCTTCCCGCATCCCCCTTGGCAGTCACGTAGCAGATGCTTCTGGAAAGACACCCCAGTGCCCCCCCCCCCCCAGACACCCTAGAGGGCGCATTTCCAGCAGCCACAGAGGGCACATTCCAAGAAAGCCCACTGCTGGGGGCGCCACAACCCCACTGCCATTTGGGGAGGTGCTTCATCCAAGGCTCCCTGACAAGGTCAGCATTTCAGCGCTGGGGTGGGGAGTTTTCCCAGGGTGCTCTCATTTAGGCCAGGAGGTGTGTTGTTTGGGGGTCTCAGTGCAGTCTGGGGTACTCGACCTGGGGTGGTTGTGCTCAGCCCTATATGGATGCCAGCTGGGGTGATGCTCAGTCCAGGAGGCTCTCCGCTGGCACCTCTTACAACCCTGCGGATGTCCTCAGGGAGCCCCCACGGTTGGGGGAGGGACATTGTGCTGGCGACACACACACACACACACACACACACACACACACACACACACGGCAGTTTTCCGCAGGTGAGCATTCGTCCTTAAGGGGGCAGTGTTTCCTGGCGTCCTGGGTGAGCCCCACGAGGGGACTCTTCCTCTGGTGCTCTCTGGCCACCAGGGCTTCGCTCCTTGCCTGCGCCCTTGACATCGGGGCCTCGAGACCGTGCCCCGAAGTGTGGATCTCCGCACAGAAGGGGCTTCTTTCCTGAAGGCGCCTTCTCAGCCCCAGGTGAGGTGGATTCCTTGTCCAGTCCACCTCTGCCGGGTGGGGGTGGCCGCGTCATCTCGCGGACGGGCTCAGTCAAGGTCATCTGGTGGGGATTCTGCTTTGGGGCCCTGCCGCCCTGGCCCCAGGCACGCTGTCTGTGAGCCAACCTACACCTCTGGGCTGCCGCGAGGGCTGCTCAGCCTCAGCTCCCACGGAGCTCTGCAACATGGCCTTGGGCACCTGGGTGTGTGTCTGGGTGTGGGAAGGTTCCAGCAGCTCCTCAGACTGGAGGTACTGGAAGTACTGGAAGGTGCACTGCGAAGCCCGAAGCCCCGCTGGAAAATCCGCTCCCCGGTGGGGTGCAGCCCTCTGCTCTGTCTGCACTTGCATTACTCTCCAGGTTGATGAGTCTGAGGAGGGTCTGAGGGTTGTTCAGGACATTTGCGCACACTTTCTTGGCGTGTTGGTACTTGAACAAGTGGTGAAATATACATATTCTACATATTTCGGGGTTCCACTCCGTTTTTTAGGTTGACATACATTTATGTATGTAAGCACATAGACAAAAACAGAATCTTGTGTTTCCTATTCAAATCTCTGTTTTGCTTTATGGTGCCCCCGACCCCCCCGGAACTGGAGACTGAATTCAGGGGTGCACCGAAGGACACCTCCAGTCTGTTGTTATGTATTAGCTTTTAGAGTTTGAGACAGACCCTGGCTTAACTGCCTGGCAGCCTGAGCTTGGGATCCTCCTGCCTCAGCCGCCCACCTGTCTGTGATTGGAGACGAGCGCCAATGCACCGGGACTCCCCATTTGATTATTCAGACTACTTTTTATGGTTGGTGGGTGCATTCTTTAAAAACATGTCTCTGGCTACCCCCAATCCGTGAGGGCAACACCCTGCTTTTTCTCCCAGTAGGATTGCAGGGCCGGCGTTGCTGGTCTCTAAGTAGTGGGCTTGTTTAAAAGCGGTCTTGGGCTGAAGATGCAGCTCCGCAGTAGATCGCCCCCTCAGCATGCCAGGGAGCCTGGCTTCTGCCAGGCGCCTCACGGAAGTAGCCAGGGGAAAAAGACCACTGTCCTTCTCACGGTGGTTTCAGGCCCCAGTGTCATAAATGGAGCAATTTCGTGTTTCCCAATGTGTTGTAGGACTGTGCTCTTCCATTGCGTGCATGCCTCTCCTTGCTCCAGGACCAGGTTCTTGGACTTACATTACCGTTTTCAGTCAATCTACTATCTGCTGTTTTTCTTAAAGAGCGTTGGGATTAAGACCTTTGGTTTCTTTTTTGTATTATCAGCTTGTGGGTTTGCAAAATTGACATGGTGAGATTTTAAATAAGATTAGCAGAATCGCTCTGGGAAGAATTGACAAAGGGTTTTTGTTTGTTTTCTTGTTTCATTTTTCGTTTTGGTCTGGGGGATTGAAGTCGGGGTGCTTTCCCACAGAGCCACATCCCAGCCCCGCCCCTTTTAATGTTTGATCTAGAGACAGGGTCGCCCTAAGTTTCTCAGGGGCTCACTAACTGGCTGAGGCTGGCTCCGAACTTGTGATCCTCCTGCCTCAGCCTCCTCAGTCACCGGGATTCAGGCCTGCACAGCCCTGACCAGTGACAATAAGGTTTTAATAAGGATTGAATTCAGGGGTGCTTTCCCACTGAGCCACATCCCCAGCCCCACCCCTCTTTTTCAATTTGATCTAGAGACAGGCCTCACTGATTTTCTCAGGGGCTCACTAAGTTGCTGAGGCTGGCTGTGAACTTGAGATCGTCCCGCCTCGACCTCCCAAGCTGCTGGGATTCAGGCATGCTCGGCCACGTCCAGCGACCATCAGGCTTTAGTAAGGAGTCCTCCCATGTACCGCAAGCCCATTTGTCTCCACTTACCCAGCTCTCAATTCCTCTCGCTGCTCTTTTTCTCCTCGTGCAATGCCCCAGCACAGCGTTCATTAAATGTGCTCCTAGATTTTCAAGCTGTGGGCAATCTTTTCAATGGTGCCTTAAATTTTCTTTTCTGGTGATTTCTTGCTGGTGGTTTTGGATGATTGTTCCTGCATCCGGGAACTTCCTACAATCACTTCCTACTGGCAATGGCTTTATATCCTTTGGAATATTCTACCTAGGTAGAAATGTCTTCGGTGGATGATGGAAACTACACGTCCACTTTCCTAGAAGTGTACTGACACTATTATGGTCATCTGGCTGTGCTGCCCTGCTGGGGAGCGACAATACATGTTTAAATATGTGGTAGACTCCTCATCTTATTTACAAATTTAGGGACAAACTATGCAATGCTTCACCAGTAATTTTGGTGTTTTCCATGTTTTTTTCATATTTTTATTGAATAGTTTTTTGTTTTCAGGGATGGGGAGAGAACTCTTATTAGGTTAAGGACGTTTCCTTCTATTTTACATTGCTGATAGGTTTTAATCATGATAGGAATTGAAATTTTACCAAAATATAAAAATGATCATGTAAATTTCCTTTGTGTTCTTGTTGTTGTTGTTGTTTTTGTTGTTGTTTTTAATGTGGTTAACTGTGATTGGTTGGAGAATGTGGCCAAGTCTTGCCTTCCTGCCTTACCCGGCTCCAGACCTTCATGTACATGTTTTTCTCTATCATTGCAGTGGGTCGGCTTATCTTTTACTGAGGATTTTCTTTGGTATTTTCAGGAGAGATGTTGGACAATGGTTTTCTTTGCTTCTAATGTCCCTGTAAGTTGTTGGTCTCAGGTTGACATTGGCCTCACAAAGTGAGTTGAAAACTTTTTCCTTTTATCTACTTTACAAAAGAGTTTCTGTAAGACACATTTCTTCCTGAGCGTTTAGAGGACTGATTGGGGAGATGTCTGAATTGGAGCTGTGAATTTTTCCTTTTGTGGTAAGTTTTTAATTTGTTGCAATTTATCATGCATGACAGTAGAATGCGTTTATACATTTTGATAGATCATACACAAATGGGGTGTAATATCTCACGCTTCTGCTTGTCCATATTGTAGGATCACATTGGTCAGAATTTTTTCTTTATTAAAAATTTTACCAACCCACTGGCTCATGGAGGATGAGACATGAGGATCTCAGATTCAAATCCAGTCTCAACATCTTAGGCCCTAAGGAATTCTGTGAGACCCTATCTCTAAATTAAAAATAACAGATAGGTTGGGGATGTGGCTCAGTGGTTAAGCACGCTGGGTTCAATCCCTGGTACCAAGAAAAAAAATTTTACCAGACACAAGAACCCTCAGATTTTCACTTTCACCTTGGTTTGCTTTCCTAAGATTTTTTTAAATCTGCAAGTGTTGTCTGCTTCATTTGATTTTTGACATATGAAATTATCTTTTCCTTTTTTCTATGTTTTAATTAGTTGTCATTGAACCTTTATTTATTTATTTATTTATTTGTATGCGGTGCTGAGAATCGAATGCTGTACCTGACACACGTGAGGCAAGTGCTTTACCACTGAGCTACAACCTCAGCCCCCTGAAATGATATTTTGCATATTAATCCCAATCTCTTCTTTTCCTTCTCTCCTGGATCAATGGCTACATTCCATTTGTAGCATGCTGTAACATAAAAATTAGCTTTTCTTTGTTTTCGTCTTAGACAATATGGGAAGTTCCACAATTCGCATGTCATGCTTGCTCCAGGGCCGTGCTAATCTTCCCTGAGTCTTTCCAATTTGAGTGTACCTGCTGCCCCAGGGAGCTCTAAGATTTTCTTGGCTTACTGAGGCCACATCTGTCTCTACTTTGTTTGTGCTTAAAAGATCAACTTCACCCTTGCTGGTCTTTGTTGCTGTCTTTCTCTCATTCCATTTCTTTAGTTTTGCTTCCCCTTAAAATGTAAAGTGTGGCTGGGGGTGGGACTCAGTGGTAGAGCCCCTGCCTGCCTGTGCCAGGCCCTGGCTGCAATCCCAGCACCCGCACCCACCAAGAAAGTCAAGCTCCTTCTTCTATTTTCTTTGCCTTTGGATTTCTTGGACTCCTCTTCCAAGCTACTAAGATGGCACAGATTAGACATTTTCAGAATATTTTTCTTTTCTCATATAACCTGTCACTCCCTAAAATTCCCTCCACCTTCTACACTAACTGCATTCCACATGTCTTGTTATGTGACATGTTCCTCAGAGCTGAAGTGCATTTGGAGACTTCAGTTTTTGAGATGTGGATTCAGTATGTTGCCCACACTGGCCTCAGACTTGCTACGTAGGATGAAGGGAAGCTGAGAGGGAGAGAGAGAGAGAGAGAGAATATGAATGTGTATGTGCAAAAAATATAGACTTCAAGGCACACCCCCAGTGAGCCCTGGCTTCCAAATAGGCTGCACCTCCATAGCTTCCTACCACCAACCTAGAACGTGCACACTGAGGAACAAGCCCACGTCTGATGATCCCAACCATAAGAGGCAGGAAGAACCCATGGGCCTGCCATGACCCTGGCTGCAGGTGGAGTCACTTGGAGGGGACCACGCCTCCAGTGCTGTTCATCCTTCAAATACTCAGCAGACACTCAGCCTGGTGTGCAGCATTTTGGGTTCAAACATAGTCTTGGGGTTTCCTGGGGCTTGATCATTCCCACAAGTGTTGAATCAAACTCAAATGACATAAGAGCTTTCTGGATACCCAAGAATGCCCAGGATAGAGGGAGAAGCTGGGTCCTGCTAAGCGGACTGCATTGCTCTTTCACACTCTGCCCTTCTCCTAGGTGCCTGCAAACTGTAACCGAATGCAGCCCCTGGAGCCTCATTCTATGGAGTTCAGTAATCCTCCATTTTCTTTCTTGCTGGCTTGCTGATTGCCCCCTCTGCATATCTCCTTGCTTCCCATGGCGTTCCTCCTCCGAGTCCACAGAGGTTTGCTTAGCACATGATATTTGGGGCTGAGAGCTTGGGCCAGAACAAGGTGCCTCTAGGACAAGCCATCCCAACCAGTGGGGCTGGGTCTCCCTCACGGCTGAATCTTCTCTTCCCAGAATTGTGGTTTGTCGAACAGCCAGCTAAGACATGGAAGGCGCGGGACCAGGTCAGGCTGTGTGCATGGATGAGGATGTGAAAAAGATTCCCTTCTGATGTACAATTTTAATGCATCAGAAAAAATAATTGCAATAAAACCAAGAGTTCCTGGCTGTTATTAAATGGCCTCAGGAAAACAGTCTTCTCTTCTGTGCACTCCTCTTTCCTGGGTAACGGAAGTGGCTGGGAAAGGTGTTTTCCGGTTTTAGTGCAGTTGGTGGGGATATTCGTGAGCTTCCTTGGACGGCAGGGTTCACTCTTCTCTATCACTGTCTCTCTCCATCACCTGCCACCAAGACAGCATGGTGCACATCCCAGCTGATCCGTGCCCCCCCTTCCCAGAATGCACTGTGTCTTGTATGAGCACAAACAAGGGTTGCCACAGAACGGTGTGGGGTTCCTCAGGAGGGCACTGGGCGTGATCCAGTGTGATTGATGAGATCTGCTCGGGCCACAGGCGTTGATTCATCTTGCCACACTTGGCCTGAGCAGCACCTGCCATGTTTCCATCCTCCTTCATCCACCTGGACCGGCCTACAGGGAGGTTACTTTCTGAGACCAGTGTTGTGGGGGCATGGCCAAACGCGGCCCACGGGTGAACTCACATGGGGGACACAAGAGCACGATTCCTTGTGCACAGAGTCTGTTGCAGTTTGTGATGGTCACATTCTGTACTGAGCGCAATGTATCTGCTGGTGTGTTTCAGAAAACCATGACTGACGAAGCAGATGAGTTCTCTGTAGGGCCTGAAAAGGAAGAGAAGCGAGCTGGAGAAGCCAGGAGCCCTAGACCACTGAAGCAGAGGCGAACTGTGGCTCTGCTGCCCGCACCACAGGAAGGAGAGGGCGAACCCCCTCTGCAGGGCTCCGCCCAGCCCCAGGGAGATGGTAATTGTGTCCTGGGTTGGTGGACAAAACCACAGTTTGTACGGGGACCAAAATGCCTGGGAGGCCAGGGAGCTGTTGGGACGTGCTCCAGGAGCCAGAGCACACAGCAGCCTCCACAGGGCAGGAGGTGGGCAGCAGCAGGGCGGGATGCCTGTGAAGGCCCTCTGGGCTGGGCTCTGCTGCAGGTCAGGTCACAGCGTGCACCCACTGTCCTGCACACTCATCCCAGGGGTCCACCTCCTGGCTGCTCATGCCACAGGAGCCAGGCTGCAGGAGGCCAGCGCGGGAACTGCCATTGACAGTTGTTTCTCAGCTGCATTTGGCCACATTGTGCACTGGCTCCTTGGTGGGGACTTTCACCTCCCCAGTCTTGTTGCTTCTCCTTTTTGGTGGATCCCGATCTTTCCTGTATTCTGCCTCTCCCTTCCTCTCCATTCTAACTTTCTGATGCCTTGAAAATCACACCATGTTTCCCTAGTCTTCTGCTCGACTCTGGCATGATTCATCACCACTGTGTTCTAATAACTTTTATGTCGGGAAGCCCCCGACATTTGGCTTCCCATCACACCCCTTCTCCCCCACTCTCTCTCCTGTAACCAGAGTGAGGGTGTCAGCAGGTGTCCCTGCGGTGCCATGGCCCATGCGGTGTCCGTCCTGGAAGTGTGTCCTCCACTTTCCCAAGAACCCAGAACACAGCCTCAAGTCCTGAGTGTGGACCACAGGCTCTACACGGCCTCACCTGGCTGCTGGTGGCCTGCTCCTCTCTCTCTGTGTCTGTCCTCCACTCCCTGGTCCTCAGCAGATCCTCCCTCAGACCCTTACCCTCACCCTCACTGCAGCCTGGCTCTGTCCCTCTGCATCTGCACATGCCTGCTCTGTCTCCTCCTCAGGCTCTGCTCAGAGGACTCCACCCAGGAGGCCTTACCACCACCCTCAGCCCTGAAGGCGCCCTCTGCTGCCCCCTGTCAGTCCCCTGCCCACTTCTCCCCAACAGGAGTCCAGCCGGGATGGTTTTGTGGCTCACCATGCACTCCCTGTCAGGTCCATTGCAGTGCAGTTTCCGTCAGGACAGGGGCAGATTCTGTCTGTCTTCTTCACTGCTGATCCTCAGCTCCTGGCACCAAGGAGGGTGGCATAATTAGAGGTGGCACACTTGACTGAAATCCATGCATTTTTCTGATACTCCAGACATGGCCAAGGATGATGCGCCCACCTGACAGAGGTCTCTGGTGACTAAACATGAACCATATCAGGCATCTTGAGAGCATGGGAGACTTTCAGCTTCTTGGCACCTAATGTGCCTCCAGGGGACACAGAATCATGAGTGCCGTGGCTCTGTGAATGTAGTGCTGATGATGTCCTGTCCCCTGTCTCTCTACATGCATTCATAGGGTCACAGCTGCAAGGTGCTCTTACTGTCCTCCGTGTCCCAGAATCCGCCTTTCGGGTCCACAATTTCTCTCTGCTGCACCCACCTGCTCTGAGAGAAATCGCTGCAGATCATGAGTGGTGGATGTCCATGTGGGGCGGTGAAGCCCAGCCGCCTCACAGCTGAGCCTCTCCCTTTGGTTTCCAGATGCTACTGCCAACCCCGATGCCCATGAGGAGACCATGGAACGCGCATCCCCCACCCTGGAAGGCTGCTTGTCCACAAGCATGGCAGCCGGCAGTGCTTCCCTGTGTGCACTGGCTTCTCCATCTGATGGCTCCACTGGTCCCAGCGAGGCAGGGCTGCTTCTCCAGGTTGCTGGGGACCCATTCAGGGCAGGAATCATTAGCGGTGGCCCCTCTGCATGTGGCACTGACATTCCGGCCCTACGTGAGCTGGCGGTGATACCCCATCCATTTCCACAGAGTTGTGAGGAAATCAATGCTGGTATCAAACATCAGCTCATGAAGGAAGTTCGACAGTTTGGACGAAGTAAGTGGTGGGAGGATGCAGCAAGGAAATCGCACGAGGGCTCCCAGTCTGTGATTTAGAAGAGCTCGGAACTGCCCGAGTGGACTCGGCCTTTGCCAGGGCTGAGTCCTCAGTAACTTCGGACGGTTCCCCTCTCCTTTGCTCCCCATGTCCCCCTAAACACCTGTTCCCGTCTTGTCTTTGATGCTTACCGTTCCCTAGAGATTCTTTAGTAGCTGTGTGCCGGGATCTCCATTTCAGCCTTCCTGTCCCCCACGGTCCGTATCATCCCAGCCCAGAGAGCATGATTAGCGAGGCCCACATACAGCAAGACTGAGTTGTGCCTCTTCTTTGTTTTGGGGAAATATTGAGGTGTTGTTCATATCTTCAGGGTATGAAAGGATCTTCAAGTTGCTTGAGGACGTGCAAGGGCCTGCGGAAGTCAAGAAGCAGTTTGTTGAGTTTACCATCAAGGAAGCAGCAAGGTGCGTGGAGTGAGGAACTGTTTGATTTCTTCCAGCTTTTGGCCTGGGCAGTGCCAGGGCGAGTGGCAGGGGACAGGGCCAGCCCCTGCTTGAGAGTCTTGGGTCCTGCCCCTACTCACGCCCGGTGCAGGCCCACTCTGTGGTGTTCAGCTCACCTCCCCTGGGTTGACTCACCCTCCCTCACCCACTTGGCCTGGCCAGCTGGCCATGGTCTGGGCTGGGTGCTGATCCCCAGTGGACACTCCTTATGTCCCAGGGCCTCTCCCCCCTGTGCATGCATGTTCCATTCCCATGTGGACACTGAGCTCCCTCTCTGTCTCCCACGCCACCTCCCACTTCCTGGCTCCTTTGGGGTTCTCTTGGTTAATGGCATGTGTCTTCATCTTCAGGTTTAAACGTCGTGACTTAATTAAGCACCTCGAGAAGATCCGGGCGAAAACAGGTTCTGACCACTAAGGTATCAGGCCTGAACACACAATCCTGTCCTTGCACTGATCAGTTAGAAAGGAGAACCAGTTTGCTGTGCTTGAGAATGGAGCAGGAAGTCCCTGAGGCCTCCTGGCCTGCGTTACTTGAGAGACTGGCTTCCAGAGGCTAAGTCGAAGGGGCCGGGTGCTCTGATGTTATGAATTTCTCTTAGTAAAGGTTGGCTTTTGCCCTCATTGTTTTGGGAGAGAGAGTCGTTTGTTTGTCTGTCCCTCACCTGAGGTGGGAGATGTGTTTAACTCATCAGGCGGCTGCACCTTAGTCCTCGAGTGTTGGTCATTGATCATTGGGACCCCCGAAGGACTTGGCAAGGTTACACCTTAGAGCAGAGGTTTCATTTGGTTTCTCAGTTTCACAGGCTCAGTCCACGGACAGCGAGCACCATCACTCTGGAACTGGAGTGAGGAGGACATCATGGTGCACAAGTTGCTGTGTTCAGAGAGAGAGAGAGGAGGCAAGGGGCCAGCAACCAAAGAGAAACCTCAAAGGCACGTTCCCTGGGTTCTATTTCCTCTCACCATGCCCCACCTGCCTACAGGTGCCTCCCAGGTAGTCCATTCAATTCGTCCATCAGATGGATCCGCCCACTGATTAGGTCACAGCTCTCAAAATCTCCTCACCTCACCTCCTGCATCAGCATGGGACTTTTTGGGGGACTCTCATATTCAAACTGTAACACCTCCTTTCTATAGCAGGTTGCAGAAATCATAGCTGCAATTTATAACCTTCTTCTGCACTACCTATTTCTTATTCCTTTTTCCCTGGGACCGTGCCACAGCAAGTCCTGGTGCTTGACGTGGCAGGATGACATACATGTGCCTTGACATGTCCTACTGAGTTGGCTTCTCGTCATTTTCCATGGTCTGTAATCACAGAAGCCTTGACTGCCAAAAATGGCCCTTGGTATTCCTTGTGTATTCCTCCTTAGCCTCTGTTTAGCAGCATCCCAGTCCCCTGTGATGGTCAGGTTCTGTCACTTCAGACATTTGGGAAACCTTCTTTTGCATCTGTTGATTGAAAGGGAAGAAGAGTGCCCGGTGAGGAGCTTGCTGGATGACCCAACTTCCATTTCTATGGAGCCTTTTTTTATCCCCCTATGGAAAGGGACCCAATTTGCAAAGAAGATCTGTAATCTAGAAGAACCAAGTTGTTGGGATGGAAAGTAAATTTGTTCTCCCAGATACTCAATAGGAAGAGGAGACTTAACATTGCTTCTTCTTCATGAAGACACGAATGTAACAGTGATGGAAGAGTGTGTGGTCGGGAGATATGTGAGAACACTGTGTCCTGTATTGTTTGATCTAGTTCTAAAGTGATTGTCATAAATCTAGAACAATAACTGAAATTTAAGAAGACCATTCCATGGTTTGAGCCAGCCAGTTTAGAGTGGTGAGAAACAGCAAGACTCATGAGATCTGTTAGCATGAGCCCATTGCTGTGCTTCATTTCCTCTTAGCAAGTTCCATGTTTAGATGTGATGCACTGTCAAATGCCATCATGGTAGATTTGCCCTTTCCTAAGATCCCAAGTGGTGTTAGTACAGTACACTAGGTGTGAATGAAAATCATATTCAGAGTAGGTATCTATTCAAGTGCAGTCAAAGAGCTGCATTTTCCCTGATAGACACAGACCTAGATAACCAACTTCTAATCTGATATCTCACTGACCACACTGGGCTATGGTGAATATTGAGGGTTCAAAGTTTGTCTTCTTCTGGTCACTTTTACAATTGACAGTGGCTATTCCAGCATCAGTCTTGGTAAATGGAAATTCATTTTTGTGGGACTATGTATAACTTCTGTTCCTGACTCTATGACCATGATGCACCACCACTTAGAAGATTAAGGTGTGTACTTTAGGAGATATAAGGGTGGTTCTAGGAGCTTAGATTGGCCTCAGTGGAAACAACAAGGAAATAAGGAAAGCACTTTTTGTGTTTTAGTCCTGATTACCCAGAGACAGAAACAATAGGAAGTTTATAAATGTGAAAAGAAATTTATTAGGGGAAGTCACTCACTTGATTATGATGGCTGAAACTTCCCACAATAGGCCAAGCTGAAACACCAGGAAACCCATTAGCATGACTCAGCCTAAATATGAAGGCCTTAGAACCAGGGATGCCAATGGGTTTAACTGTCAGGCCAGTGTTACCAGTCCCAGAGCCTGGGGTGAAGGGTGCTGGTGTGGTTCTAGTGTCTAAAAGCAAGAGAATATGAAGTTCTAACATCCAAAGGAAGGTGAGGGATGTCCTCATTTCAAAAACAGAAATAATTCACCCTTTGTGTTTTTTTTACCATCCAGGCCTCCAGCCAACTGGATGGTGCCTGCACACATTGAGAGTGTATCTTCTCTCAATCAACAGGCCCACATACCAATGCTATCTGGAAACACCCTCTCAGATGCAGCTGAGGTAGTCCAATCATTCTAATCCAATGTGAAACCACCTGGATTTCCCTCTTAATACAAAAGGAAAAGGCTCAGTGCCCACAGGCCTATTGTGGGAAGCATTGAGAATAATTAATGCTTTACTAGCTATCTCAGTATCATTTAATTCAGTCAAGTTGACACCCAAAATCAACCATGATACCGAGTACTCAGTCACAAACCTGGTTAATGCCTTGATTTTGATTCTGTGAGCCCCTAAGCAGAAAAACCAATTGAGCCTGCCTGGATTTCTGACCTACAGAACTGCATATTTGT
This sequence comes from Glaucomys volans, assembly GCA_020662805.1. Classification (NCBI taxonomy): domain Eukaryota; kingdom Metazoa; phylum Chordata; class Mammalia; order Rodentia; family Sciuridae; genus Glaucomys; species Glaucomys volans. Next base: position 294,116 of record JAJEJO010053787.1, read on the forward strand.
GTTTTTGTAAACTGCTAAGGGCTATTTTGTTATGCAGTAGTAAAAACCTAATACAAGAGTTATGTGCATATTTAGAAGAAATAAAAAATCAGGTACAATGTGCTTTTTCTTTCCTAATTGACTGGTCGTAGGGAACTCCCCATGAGGCCACAGAGAACTTTTCTATTAATCTGGACTCCACTCTAAGCTAGCAGGTTTTCAGGTCACTTGCCAATTGGTCAAAGTAGCACAGAACATAAGTTCTATGTTACTTCCAGCATCTAGTAGGCCAACTCCTTGCTGCATCCTTTTTTTTTTTTTTTTTTTTTGCAGTAAGAAGGTTGAGCTATATCAGTTTGTTCTTTAGCTTATAACTATCTACTTTGACCATCAAATCCAGTGCCTCTGGCATGCTAGGCAAGAACTCCTCCACTGAGCCACAACCCCAACCCCCAAATATATAAGTTTAAATGGATGGTGTAATAATACCCACCATGCGTACTTTAAATCCTTGATGATATCGCAAAACATCACAGGGCAGATTTGGGGAAAACCTGGGCCCACTATAAGGCACAACTGAGGAAAAAGTCCTTGGTCACTTCCAGAAGCCTCTACTCGGGGGGCCCACAGTGTCATATTGGCACCCTTGAAACTAGTGCCATTCAGATTCAGTATCATGTCATCCCTGAAATTGGGATACTTAACTTTCTACCTTGCACTAACACACTGGTAAGTGGTCACAGGTCCATTTGAGGAAGATTGGGCCAACAACTAATACCATAAACATTTGGCAATGTAGCATGGTTTATTAGTCAGCTACATGTTACTATAAGGAAATAACCCAAGGTATTTAACTTATAAAGGAAAAAGTTTTATTTCGGCTCATGGTTGCAAAGGTTCTGGACGTCTGGTGAAGGCATCACATCTACTGACATCACAATCCAGGAAGCAATAGACAGAGGATGGGTTGGGGTCCCACATTCCCCTTCAGGGGCACATCCCCAAAGACCCAAGCACCACACATAAGGCCCCACCTTCTAAAGGTACCATGACATCTCGCTCTGAAGACCAATCTTTGAACATGGATCTTTGGGGGACATTCATACAAACATCACACATGGTCCTTCCTCAAGGGCAAGACCACAGCAATTTCTGACCAATAGAACAAAGCTACCACAGAGCTCTCCACAGATACCTGGGCTCTCTTTAGAAAATCATTTACCATAGTGTTTCTGAAAGTCATGTCCTTTAGCCCTAGATAGATGAGTCTTGACCCTGAGGCTATAGGAGATAATGTGTGTGTGTGTGTGTGTGTGTGTGTGTGTGTGTCAGGGAGGTGTTTTGGGTTACTTGTCCATAGCAATCACAGACTATTTCATTTCACTTATGTGACATGAAACACATTTCAAATTTTTCCGGGAGCATAAAGCCCTTGGCACATCATTTTCTTCTCCAAGAGCTCCAGCACATTAGAGGTCACCAGTCATCTCCATTAGACTCCCGAGTTAACAATATCACAGGCATTGCACGCTGTTAGGACCTTCAGCTTTAAGAGAGACTATGGAAACAGGAAGAGGTAAGGTAACTAGCCCCAGGTCATAGGTAAATACGGGCATACTTGGAGCAACACTTCAAAGCCAGATCTGCCTGAACCTAAAGTACTTGCCACTCCAACTATGTGACCTCACCAGACTATAGACCCTTAGGCTTCCCCTGACCCACAGTCTCCTACTGGTCCCTATTCATCAAGTGACCCTGGATTCAGAATATTCTCTACTCACTTTCCCTCCGTGATAGGATCTCCCAGGAGAAGGAAGGGCAAGCACTCCTGAATCAGCCTCTGCCTCAACCTGTCAGTTCTGATCCCCCAGGGGCTGCCCCTGTCAGGATGGGCCTCATTACTCTCATTCAGTTTATCCCTGGCCCTCACAGCTGGCTTCTCTATATTCCCTCAAACAGATGCTTGAAATCAGCCAGAGACCCATCTTGAATTCTTCTCCGCCTCAGAACTTGCAGCCTCTACTAGGTATTTGGCCATGACTCTTTTTTTATATGCATCACCAATATTGAGAGTGTTACCATACAGTGGGCAAGAGGCTAGGTTCAATCCTTGTGCTCCATGAATACTCCAGTGTCATATTGGCAGGAAAAAATATGTTTCTTCAAAGCCAACTTTGAAGGAAGATAGAGGAAACTTGTTTTACATCAATATCACCATCTTCAGAGAACTCAAGGGTAAGGAAAATTTTTATAGAAGAGATGGCAAAGTGGGACAAAACGGAGGAAATATACATATGCAGAATGAGTTAACCCAGAACCTGTCAGTCTTAATTTCCTTGGTTTCTGGAGTGTGGTGTGCTCTTCAGCTTCCACTCTCGGTATGAGGAAGTTTCAAAGTTAAAACAATGAAAGTTTCTCTTAATTTCAGAGGGAGTCTATTTCAGGAGGACCCATTCCCATGTAACATGCAAAGCATGCCAGGCACCAGCTATCCCATTCTGCCTTCATGTTCACCTTAAGCTTTCATACAACCTTTTGAGGGAGGGGCTGTGATTTCACCTTTACAACCGAGGAAACTGAGAAATTAGGTCATCCTCCAAGTTCAGATGCCTGACTGGCAGTGGAACCCAGACTTAAACCCATGTCTTTCACTCCTGCCCGTCTCTAAGAACTTGACAATAATGTGCCTATACTACACAAAAGGAAGACTACATTCTTTACTAAACTGCAAGCTTAAAAACTAAAAAGTGCAAAACGTTTGCTTGCCAAGTAAAGTCCATGGTAAGAACCCCTTTCTTCTCCAAGCACAATGCAACCCTCTCCTGGGTTCAGGAGACCACAATATAAGGCTGACATATGCAACTTGGATCTTTCCAAGGAAGAAAGGAGATTCTCATTAGTAAAAACTTGCACCTAGAATAAGTCTCCTCTCAAGACGAGATACTCAGAAAACCAATTCATATGGAATTCGGAAGCAGAAATTCTGCTTAAAGTTAAGATCCAACATCTTATATCTGGTCTGTTCTCCCACCTCCAAAGTGTATGGTCACCTGTGTCCTGGCTGCATTTTATGACAGACATCTCTACCCCTTCCCCGTTTCTCCTTGTGTGTTCAGAGGTCACCAGGGTCTGTCACCCTGTGATTGTTACACAGTGCTGAGGAGCCCAGGCACCCTGGGGCAGGAGGAAGGCATGACCTTGGAGGAAATTTCAAGGGAAACTGTTTTTGCATTCCTTGGCCTGTGGCCCTTGCCTGCCTCCTCTGCGCACATGACTTTCAGATTGTGCAAGTGAGATCCTGTCTTTATTTATAATGTAAAGGATTGGCTCATCATAGGTGTTTTATATCAATTTTGACTTTAAGAAATTATAATAAATTGTTATTTATCTTGATAACCAAGTGCTTAATTTTGCACCTGAGGTGAGTGCCTTATTCCTCCCAACCTGGTCCCTCCTGATGGTCTGCCTGCCTACCTCTGTGGGGACTTGTCAATGGTGAGGCCCTGAGGACCTTGTGGGCAGGCAGATTGTCTGCTAGTCACAGCCAGCTGCACTCCTAAGTCACACCACCACTGAACTGTGGGATGAGAGAAGCCAATCACCCCATATCTTTGTCACTATCTCCGTGTCTAGGAGAGAACGCAGTCATAGGAGACTCTCTGGAAGCACTTGCTGAGTGAAGGAGACACCATAACATGTGCCTGAGGATTACCTTAAATTCCTCACGGGAATGGATGGCCATGCCAAAAAAGTGACTTTCAATCTTTAAAATAAAGGAATTCCAGAGGAACAGGGCTATTGTGAACGGGGGATGCCAGGTCTCCAGACAGGAATGTCAAGGCTGCAAGAACTTTCAGACATTGTGTTGGGGTCGCCATCACACAGAGATACAAATGAGGCCCCAAGAAGGAAAAGTTGCACCCAAGGTCAGGGAAACTAGGGCCAGGACAGAGTCTAGAAGTCAAGCATTCAGAGTGACTGCTGCACAGGGCTGCTTCTTGCTTAGACCCAGGAGTCTGAAGTGTTTGGGGTGAGTGACTCTCAGCTCACTTGGGGCAACATTTCTATAAACACATCCTCATTGGATGTGTCCACTTTCTTGCTGTAGATCAAAACATCTTTCTTTTGAGCCAAGAAATGCTTGCCACCAACTCCAGCATCATGCATGACCCCACAGCCTTCCAGAGACAGATATTTTATCAGGCCAAATCCATGTTTCAAAGCATATGTATCTACCTCCAAGCACATTTGACTTGTTGCTCATTCTGATCTAGTTCCTTAAGGTGGTAGGAATTGGGTCCCAATTTCCATGCCAGGAGCTGTTTTAAATTCTGTCAGCCACCCCCATCACTTTTCAGGGGTACTGCTTTATCCTTAAACAGGCCTGCTGTGACGCTTCATCCTTTTGCTTCAACTCTCTGTGACCAACTCTTGTGTTCCTTATAGGGAAAGCTCTCTGCTTTTTCAAGGACTGCCCTGAGGCAGTCAGGCCGACACACATCATCTCTATATCTGGGTCAACTGACTTGGGACCTTAATTTTCCAGGCAAAATTCCACCATGGCAGTATTCACATTGGTATTGGATAAGGGATATAAGAATCTGGGAGGGACATACACAGGATGCTGCTGTCTCAGTCAGCCTGGGCTGCTAGAACGGAATATCATAGACTGAGTAACTTAAAAAAGAAATTTGTTTCTCACAGTTCTGGAAGCTAGGAAGTCCAAGATCAGGGAATGTAAGCATGATCAGGTTACAATGAGGGTCTCTTCCTGCCTTACAGCCACCTTGCTGTGTCCTCACGAGGTGGACAGAAAAAGACAGAGCAAGATCTCTCCACTTTAATAAGGGTGCTAATCCCATTACAGAGGTTCTATCATCATAACCTCATTTTTTGGAGGGTACTGGGGATTGAATTGAGGGGCACTCAACCACTGAGCCACATCCCCAGACCTATTTTGTATTTTTCTTAGAGACAGGGTCTCACTAAGTTGCTTAGCACCTCACCTTTGCTGAGGCTGGCTTTAAACTCACAATCTTCCTGCCTCAGCCTCCCAAGCCACTGGGATTACAGGTGTGCACCACCATACCCAGCATTATCCCATCTTAACCTAATCAACTCCTAAGGCCCCACCTCCATCACATACCATCACATCAAGGACAGGGGTTTCAACCCTATATGTTAGGGGCAGGGACAAAAATATTAGATCCATAACACCTACCATACAAGCCAAGAGTGGACAGCTATAACACTATAGTCTTAACTGGTGTACTTCATATTTCAAAGCTCTTAGACATAGTCATTGTCTACATGGGACATGAATGATCTGCAAAATGAAAACAAAGTAAGTAAACTGCATTTCTTCTCTTTTTTTAGGACTAGGGATTGAACCCAGGGGCACTTTACCACTGAGCTACATTTCCAGCCCTTTTTATTTTTAATTTTGAGAAAAGGTCTTGCTAAGTTGCTCAAGCTGGCCTCAAACTTGCCATCCTCCTGACTGAACCTACAGAGTCGCTGGGATTCCTCGTGTGCACCACAACAATGGGATTTTTTCCCACCAGTTCATATTAAATCTGGTAGTAGCAACAACACGGTCCGTTCACACTAAGTTTGTTAATATCAAGATCACAGTTTACTTGATCTTGACATTAACGTATTTAGTATGGATGAGAGGTGAAGTATCCAGACTCTAGAGACAGAAAGATATGGGTTCAAATCCTAGCTTTATCTCTTATAAGCTATCAATCTGGCAAACTGTTGATCACTGTGTACTTTAATTTCCTCTTACTGAGGAGAATAGATTAAGTCCCACCTTGCAGAATGGTTCTGAAAATTAAATGTGATAGTTCAAAACAATAGGTCCTAGTAGGTATGTTAGAAATGGCAGATATTATTTTATTCAACAAACACACTCTTGAATCAAAAGCCTCGCACATTCCATACACATAAGCTCTCTGGTGTCACACTTTACCTTTTAAATACAATGGACTGATGAAGGTGATATCAGCAACCCTGCAGAATGGGAAGCAGTTGGAGCCTTTCTCCCCTGTCTTCCACAGACATGGACTTAATAAAAATTACCACTCTGAAAATACAGAAACGAGTTAAGTTCCTGCACCCCAGGTGAGCATTAAACCAATCACATTTAAGACTAGCACGAAAGTTCATGACATTCCCTTGCATCAGAGAAACTCCCCCTCCCATCCTGGGGCAGTACAACATATTTGGGAGGAAACCCTCAACTTCCATCTTCTCCCTGGACAAAGAAGTGCAATCTATGTTTGACGTTCTGGAATTTTGGGGGACTGCCCAAAGGACCAGTTACTGTCTTGCCTGAATTCAAGCACTAATTAGAACTGGGTTCCAGATTGGAGGCTACTGAGGTCAGCATGCACCAGAGTCTGCAATATCATAGATGGACACTAGGCGGAGGGCGAGTACCACGGATTAGTGCTGCATCTGTGAGGCTGCAGTAACGCAGAGAGACACCAGGGGTACTTCAGAGTAGAAATCAGCAAAAGAATTAGGATTCGTCCGCAGAAAGACTTAAGAGGTGGCCAGAATCTCTAGCCAGGAAAAAAAAAAAAAAAAAAAATCTCTGTATGAATGCAGATCACAGATCTGGGAGAAGTGGTTGACTGAAAATTCTAACAGAAGGCAACAAGGACACAAAAATAAACAGGCAAACATTGTCCAGTTCGAGTAATGAATTAAATCTCCAAAAACAGACTCTAAAAAAAAAGGGGGGATATATTAGTTGTCTGACAAAGAAATCAAATAGCAATCAGAACTATGTTTAATGAATTAAAAGAGAACACGGACAACCAAATGAAATCAGGGAAATGATATAAGCATGAAATTAGAATACAGAGATTAAAACAGAGAAACTACAAAGAAAACCAAAGAGAAATTTTGGAATGGAAATACACAATAAATGAGTTCAAAAGGTCACTAGAGGGACTTGATAATAGGCAAAAGGATGAATGAACTGAAGGTAAGACCTTTGAAAGTACCCAAGTAGAGGAACAAAAAGAAAAATATGCATATGAAGAATAATGAAGAGCTCCTAAGGGATTTATGAGATGGCATCAAGCTGGACAGGGTACTATGGAAATCTCAGATTATGAAAAGAGTGAAAGGGGCAGAGAAAAACTTTAAAGACCTATCAGCAAAAAAAAAAAAAAAAAAACCTAAGGAGAGAAATGAATATATCAATAGAAGCCCAAAGAGCTCCAAATACATTAAATTTAAAAAGACTTACACTATGATGCATCATAATCGTACTCTCAAAAGTCAAATACAAAGAGAGCACCTTGAAAGCAGCAAGAGGAAAAACAATTTATCACATATAAGAAGGCTTTGATTATATCATCTGCAAAGCTCCCAACAGAATCCTTGTAAGCTAGAAGGGAGTGGGATGATATATTCAAAGTATTGAAAGAATAAAAGCTGCCAATCAAAAATACTACCTGTGGCAAAACTGTCTTTCAAAAACAAAGGAGCAATAGGACTTTCTGGGATGCACAAAAGCTGAGGGACTTCATCACCACTGGAATTGCTCCTGCCACCCACCTCCACCACAAAATTCTGAAGAGCCCTTCATGATTCAATGAGGGGGGCTGGAGTTGTGGCTCAGTGGCAGAGTCCTTGCCTAGCACGTGTGAGACCCTGGGCTCCATTCTCAGCATCACATCTACATAAATGAATAAAATAAAGGTCTATCAACATCTAAAAAATAAAAAAATAAATAATTTTTTAAAAATTAAAAAGATTCAGTGAGAAGGGGCTGGGGTTGTAGCTCAGTGGTGGAGTTTTCCTAGCATGTGTGAGGCCCTGGGTTCCATCCTCAGCATCACATAAAAATAAATAAATAAAATAAAGGTATTGTGTCCATGATTCAATGAGAGGATGATAAACAGCAATACACAACCATATGAAAATATAAAATTTTCTGGTAAAGGTGAATATGTATACAATTACAGAATTCTGTAGTATTGTAATATACATACATAAGTCACATTTAAATGTGGTATAGAATTTAAAAGAACAAAACCATAAAGCATAATTACCAATCTATGTTAATGAATATACAACATGAAGAGGTTATTTGTGTCATCAAAACAGAAAGGGACAGAGTAATTATTGGATTAGCATTCTCATATGTAATTAAAGTTATCAGTTTAAAATAAATGGTTAAATTTTGAGAAATTTTATGAAATTGTAGCGATAATCACAAGGAAAATGTCAATAGAATATGCACAAGCAGGAATCAAAAGGTCATTACAAAGAAATCAATAAGGCATAAAGGATGGCAACAAGAGAAGGAAGTTGGGCCAAAAAAGCTACGAGACTTGATATTATTATTGTTATAAATGATGATTAACAACATGGAAAGAGTAAGTTCCTCTCCATTAGTAATTACTTGAAATGCAATGGATTACATCAATTAAGCATCAATTAAAAGACATGCAATAATTGAATGAATAAATTAGATCCAACTATACACTGTCTACTAGACACTTATTTTAAATCTAAACACATATAGATTGAAAGTTAAAGAATGGAAAAATATTTTCATGCAAATGGAAATATATGGAAATGGAATCAATGAATGGAAAACTAGATGATTAAATAAATAAATGGAAAATAAAAGAGAATATGGGAGGTCATATTCATATCAGACAAAAAAGACTTCAAGACAAAAACTGTCATGAGAGATAGATAAGGACTATATAATGATAAAAGGATCCAGTGCCTAAAAGATGTAAAAATTATATATGCATGTAACATTGTGGCTGTCAAATATACAAAGCTAACATTGACAGAACCAGAGGGAGAAATAGACTGAAACATAATAATAATATTATAAGTTAATACTTTCAGTTATGTATGGAAAGACCAGACAGAAGCACAATAAGGAAACAGAACACTTGAAGAACACTTTGGATCAATTAGATCTAAAAAGACATCTAAGGAACATTCCACTGAACAACAGCACACATTGAACATCTTCCATAATATACCACATGGTAGGTCTTAACTACTTTAAGAAAATTGAAATAACACACAATGTCTTACTACCACAGTGGAATGAAAGTAGAATCCACAAAGAAGTCAAAATAAAGTAATAAATGAGAGCTAGCTGATGCTTATGAATCGAAAGACTCAATATTGTTAAGAGGTTCATATGGCCCAAATTGGGGGCATTACATAGTAATAAAGGGATGAATTTTCCAAGAAGGTATAACGGCCATTAGTGTGTATGCACATAGCAACAAAGAATCAAAACTACATGACTTAAAACTGACAGATCAGCCAGGGAAAATAGGTCAATCTACTACTGCACTACTGTTGGAGACCTTAATTCCCCCATATCAGACATGGACAAATCCAGTAGGCAGAAAATCAGTAAGGTTGTTGGTGGGAATGTGAAATGGCTGTAGCCATTATGAAAAGCTGTATAGAGGTTTCTTAAAAGGTTAAGATAGAATTAGCCAATGATACAGCAATCCTACTTCTGTGTGTGTGTGTGTGTGTGTGTGTATATATATATATATGAAAATTCAAACCTGGATCTTCAAGGGAAATCTGCATACCCTGCTCATCACAGCACTATTCACAATAGCTAAGACATGGAAGCAACCAAGTGTCATTGCAAATAAAGGACATGTGGTATATGCACCCCACGGGTTACTATGAAACCTTTAAAAAGGATTCATGCTGCACATGGTGATGAACTCAGGAGGCTGAGGTAAGAGGATCACAAGTTTAAGGCCAGCCTCAGCAACTTAGCAAGACCATCTCAAAATTAAAAATAAATAGGGGCTGGGGCTATAGCTCAGTTGATAGAGTGCTTGCCTTGCAAGCACAAGGCCCTGGGTTCAATCCCCAGCACTGCAAAAAAAGAATGATAATAAATAATAAAAAAGCACTGGAGGGCTGGGGTTGTTGGCTCAGTGGTAGAGCACTCACCTAGCATGTGTGAGGCACTGGGTTCCATCCTCAGCACCACATAGAAATAAATAAATAAAAATAAAGTTATTTTTAAAAAGGACTGGGAATGTAGGTTAGTGGTGATAAGCCCCTGGATTCAATCCCCAGTGCCCCCCCCCCCAAAAAAAATCCCTGTCTCACTCTGAAACAGATGAACCTTGAGTAAATTAGGTAGTCATGATAGGACAAATACAGTATGATTCCAGTCACATGATGTGTCTGAAATAGTCAAAACTGCAGAAACAGATAGTTAAAAGGAGCTAGGGGGAGGGGCAGAGGAATGAATGAGTGTTCAGTGGGCACAGAATTTGAGTGTTGCAGATGAAAATGTTCTAGAGAACTGTTGTAGAACGATGTGAATATACTAAACATTATTTAACTATTCACTTAAAAATGGTTAAGAGCTGGGTGTGGTGGCTCACCCCTGTAATCCCAGCCCAGGAGGCTGAGATAGGACAATCACAAGGTCTAGGCTAGTCTCTGCAACTAAGCGAGGCCCTAAGCAACTTAGTGAGACCCTGCCTCAAAACAAAAATGAATAGTACTGGGGGATGTGGCTCAGTGGTTAAACACCCTGGGTTCAATTCCCAGTGACAACAACAACAAAAATAAAGTGGTTAAGGTAGAAAATTTAATGTCGTGTGTTTTTCACCAAAATAAAAAATATGATGAACTAAGTCAAATGCACATGAAAGTTAGTTCCTCCCTGCCCTGAGTGATCCTGACAGAAAGGGCAAGAATAGAAAACTTTCTGGACCCAGGTTCACTCGATGAGCAGGGCCAATAGGAGACGATGGGTTGGTCAGCAGGAGCCTATGCATGTGTAGTCTGGTGAGGCCACATGGGAGGAATGGAAAGTACTTCGAGTTCAAAACAGACCTTGTCAGAAGTGTTTTTCCAGGCATGCCTTTATTTGGCTGTGACCTGGGGGAAGGGACCGTGCCTCTTTGTGCTTCCATACCCTCTTGTGTACACTGATGGTGATAGAGGCTTCTACCTCTTAGTCTTATTGTAAGGATTAAAAATCATTTATTCCGTCAATATCTATTCAATACCCAAGGGCCAGGCACTTGTCCAGGGAGGTACAAACAGTGAACAGACCACCGTTTCCATGGACCTCAGATTCCAATTGGGAGATAAGACACTAAGCCTCCAGAGCAAAAGTGAGATCAGGTCAGTGCGTTGCAAGAAGGTTGAAATTGGGTGAAGAGCTGGGAGATGAGCAGATGGTGTGAGACCAACAAGTGACTGGCAGTGAAGGAGACCGCTCTGAGGAGACAGTACCTGACAAAAGAGGAGGGCCATGGGCTCCTTGTTCTATTCTCCTGTGCCTCGTACGTGCAGAGTACCCCCTTCCCTGAGGTCAGAGCAAAAGGAAAGAGCCTGTGTCCATGTGGGGCCTCCAGTTCATGTGCATGGATTGTGGTCTGCTCCTCATCTTTCCTTCTTGAACATCTGCCCTGCTACGGCATCAAGTGAGGGGGCGACGACTACACAAGGACTGCTTCTGCCATTGAATAAGGAGGCCTTTTCCTGTGACAAATCCATAACACACAAACATGTACATATGCATGCATGCACGTCTATGTACATATATATGTATGTATGGACACATATTATCTTCTGATATTGTTGCCTTCTGATTTTCCTTTTCTGATTAAAGCCTGGTGGATAGAGATTTTGATATAAAAGATATTCCAGAAAACAATATTAAGAATGAATTTCCTGAAATTACATTGGGTTTCTGGAAAACCTGTAATCTGATTCTATTTAAAGGCATTAGTAACCTAGTATCCAATGGTAAAAGGGTGCTCTTAGTCTATTGCAAGAAATGCAAGAGAAATTCTCAAATTATCACATTTGAATTTTTCTAATATTTATTTATTTATTCATTTATTTTAATTAAAATTTTTTTTCATACATGTATATAGGGTAATAATGTCTGTCTCTTTCTACCATCCTTCCCATCCTCACCACCCCACTCTTCCCCTCACTCCCCTCTGCACAATCCAAAGTGCCTTCATTCCCCCCTACACTATGGATCAGCATCTACTTTTCAGAGAAAACATTCAGCCTTTGCTTTGGGGGGATGGGCTTATTTCATTTACTATGATATTGTCTAATTCCATTTATTCACCTGTAAATATCATAATTTCATTCTTCTTTAAGGCTGAGTAATATTCCATTATGTATATGTACCTCATTTTCTTTATCCATTTATCTGTTAAAGGGCATCTATTTTGGTTTCATAGTTTTGCTATTATGAGTTGAGATGTTTATACATTGATATGGCTGCATCACTGTAGTATGCTGATTTTAAGTCCTTTGGGTATAAACCAAGGACTGGGATAGCTGGGTCAACTGGTGGTTCCATTCCAAGTTTTCTGAGGAATCTCCATACTGCTTTCCAAACTGGTTGCACCAATCTGCAGTCCCAACAGCAATGTACAAGTGTACCTTTTTCCCCACATCCTTGGGAACACTTATTATTGCTTGTATTCTTGTTAATGGCCATTCTGACTGGAGTGAGATGAAATCTTAGAGTAGTTTTGATTTGCATTTCTCTAATTGCAACAGATGTTGAACATTTTTTCATGTTTGTTGATCGATTGTATTTCTTCTTTTGTTAAGTGTCTGCTCAGTTCCTTAGCCCATTTATTGATTGGGCTCTTTGTATTCTTGGCGTAAAGTTTTTTGAGTTCTTTATATATCCTGTATATGTATACTCTATCTGAGGTGCATGTGGCAAAGATTTTCTCCCACTCTCTAGGCTCTCTCTTCATGTTGATTGTTTCCTTGGCTGAGCAGAAGCTTTTAAGTTTGAATCTATCCCCTTTATTGATTCTTAATTTTACTTCTTGTGCTTTAGGAATCTTGTTAAGGAAGTCAGGTCCTAAGCCAACATGATGAAGATTTGGTCCAACTTTTCCTTCTATTAGGCGTAGGGTCTCTCTTCTAGTGCCTAAGTCTTTGATCCACTTCAAGTTGAGTTTTGTGCAGGGTGAGAGATAGAGGTTTAATTTCATTTTGTTACATATGGATTTCCAGTTTTCCCAGTACCATTTGTTGAACAGGCCATCTTTTCTCTAATGTATATTTTTGGCACCTTTGTCTAGTATGAGCTAACTGTATTTATGTGGGTTTGTCTCTGTGTATTCTGCCTGTCTATTTTGGTGCTGATACCATGCCATTTTTGTTACTATTGCTCTAGTTTAAGGTCTGGTATTGGATGCCTCCTGCTTCGTTCTTCTTGTTAAGGATTGCCTTGACTATTCTGGGTCTCTTGTTTTTCCAAATGAATTTCATGATTGCTTTTTCTATTTCTGTGAAGAATGTCATTGGAATTTTAATAAGAATTGCATTGAATCTTTATAGCACTTTTGGTAGAATGGCTATTTTGACAAAATTAATTCTGCCTATCCAAGAGCATGGGAGATCTGTCCATCTTCTAAGGTCTTCTTCAATTTCTTTATTTAGTTTCCTGTAGTTTTCATTGTAGAGTTCTTAGACCTCTTTCATTAGATTCATTCCCAATTATTTTATTTTGGTTGAGGCTATTATCAATGGGATCATTTTCCTGATTTCTCTTGCAGTGGATTTGTTGCTTAGGTATAGAAATGCATTTGATTTATGGGTATTGATTTTTATATCCTGCTACTTTGCTGAATTCATTTATGAGTTCTAGAAGTTTTCTGGTGGAATTTTTTTGGATCTTCTAAATATAGGATCATGTCATTGGCAAATAGAGATAGTTTGAGTTCTTCTTTTCCTATTCATATCCCTTTAATTTCTTTGGTCTGTCTGATTTCTCTGGGCTAGAGTTTCAAGGATGATGTTGAATAGAAGTGGTGAAAGAGGGCATCCCTGCCTTTTTCAAGTTCTTACAGGAAATGCTATCAATTTTTCTCCATTTAGAATGATGTTGGCCTTGGTTTAGCCTATGTAGCTTTTACAATGTTGAGGAATGTTCTTACTATCCCTAGTTTTTCTAGTGTTTTGAACATGAAAAGTTGCTGTATTATGTCAATGCCTTTCACTGCATCTATTGAGGTAATCATATGATTCTTGTCTTTAAGACTATTGATGTGATGAATTACATTTATTGATTTCCATATGTTAAAACAACCTTGCATCCCTGGGATTAATGTCACTTGATCGTGGTGTGCTATGTTTTTACTATGGTTTTGTATGCAATTTGCCAGAATTTTATTGAGAAGTTTTGTGTTTATGATCATCAGCAATATTGGTCTGAGGTTTTCTGTCCTTGATGTGTCTTTGTCTGGTTTTGGTATCAGGGTGATACAAGCTTCATAGAATGAGGTTGGAAGGATTCCTTCCTTTTCTATTTCATGGAATACTTTGAGGAGTATTGGTGTTAATTCTTCTTTGAAGGTCTTGTAGAACTCAGCTGAGAATCTTTCTGGTCCTCGGTTTTTCTTGGTTGGTAGGTTTTTGATGGCATCTTCTATTTCATTGCTTGAAACTGATCTCTTTAAATTGTGTAGGTCCTCCTGCATCAGTTTGGGTAGATCATATGTCTCTAGAAATTTGTTGATATCTTCAAGTTTTCTATTTTATTGGAGTATAAATTTTCAAAATAGTTTCTAATTATCTTCTGTATTCCAGTAGTATTCATTGTGATGTTTCCTTTTTCATCATGGATTTTAGTAATTTGAGTTTTCTCTCTTTCTCTTTGATAGTGTGGCTGAAGGTTTATCAATTTTATTTATTTTTTCAAAGAACCAACTTTTTGTATTGTCAATTTTTTCAATTGTTTCTTTTGTTTTAATTTCATTGATTTTAGCTCTGATTTTAATTATTTCCTGTGTTATGCTGCTTTTAGTGTTGATTTGTTCTTCTTTTTCTAGGGGTTTGAGATGTAATGTTAGGTCATTTATTTGCTAACTTTTTATTCTTTTAATATATGAACTCAATGCATTGAACTTTCCATCTAGCACTGCCTTCATAGTGTCCCACAGATTTTGATATGTTGTATTGGTGTTCTCATTTACCTCTAAGCATTTTTATTTCCTCCTTGATTCCTTCTTTTACCCATTCATCATTCAATAGCATGCTATTTAGTCTCCAGGTGTTGGAGTAGCTTCTATTTTTTATTTTATTGTTGATTTCTAGTTTCATTCCATTATGATCTGAGAGAATGCAAGTTAGTATTTCTATTTTTTAGTTACTGAAAGTTGCTTTGTGGCATAACATGTGGTCTATTTTAGAGAAGGATTCATGTGCTGCTGAAAATAAAGTGTATTCACTCAATGATGGATGAAATACTCTATATATGCCTGTTAAGTCTAAATCATTGATTGTGTTGTTAAATTCTATAATTTCTTGTTTAGTTTTTGTTTGGAAGATCTATCCAGTGGTGAGAGAGGTGTGTTAAAGTCACTCACTATTATTTTGTTGTGGTCTGTTTGATTTTTGAAATTGAGAAGGATTTGTTTCTTGTATGTAGATGCTCCATTTGGGTAAGGGCATAAATATTTATGATATGTCTTGTTGGTGTATGATTCCCCTAAGCAGTATTAAATGTCCTTCTTTATCCCTTCTGACTAACTTTGGTTTGAAGTCCACTTTGTCTGATTTGAGGATGGAAATCCCTGCTTGTTTACACAGTCCATGTGCGTGATATATTTTTTCCATCCTTTCACCTTCAGTCTGGGGATGTCTTTTCCTAGGAAGTGAGTCTCTTGAAGACAGCATATTGTTGGGTCTTTTTTTTAATGCAATCTGCTAGTCTATGTATTTTGATTGATGATTTTAGGTCATTAATATTCAGGGTTTTTATTGAGATATGATTTGTATTCCTAGTCATTTTGTTTTTTTTTTTTCACTTGATTTAGTTTCTCCTTTGATTGACCTTTCCTTTAGGGTACTTCCACCCTTTGCTGGTTTTCATTGTTTTTTTAATTTCAATTCCTCCTCTTGGAATATTTTGCTAAGAATATTCTATAGTGCAGGCTTTATAGTGAATTCTTTTAACTTTTGTTTATCATGGAAGGTTTTTATTTCACCTTCCAATCTGAAGCTTAATTTTTGCTGGCTATAAAATTCTCAGTTGGTATCCATTTGCTTTCAGAGCTTGATATATGTTATTGCAGGACCTCCTGACTTTGAGAGTCTGGGTTGAAAAATCAGCTGAAATCTAAACTGATTTCCCTTTATGTAATTTGATTTTTTTCTCTTGCAGCCCTTAAAATTCCATCCTTATTCTGTATGTTAGTCATTCTCATTATAATGTGCCTTGGTGTGTGTCTGTTGTAATTTTATACATTTGGGGTTCTGTCAGCCTTTGATAGTTGATTTTCCATTTCATTCTTTAATATGGGAAGTTTTCTGATATGTCATTGAAAAGATTGTGCATTCCTTTGGTTCATATCTCCACACCGTCATCTATTCCAATAAATCTTAAATTTGGCCTTTTCATGTTATCCCATATTTCTTGGAAGTTCTGTTCATGGTTTCTTACCATCTTCTCTGTGTGGTCAACTTTATTTTCAAGAGTATATATTTCATCTTCATTGTCTGAGATTCTGGTACTCCAATTGGTCTAGTCTGTTAGTGATATTTTACATTGAATTTTTAGTTTGGTTTATTATTTCCTTCATTTTGAGGATTTCTGCTTAATTCCTTTTTATAATCTCTTCCTCTTTATTGAAATGATCTTTCACTTCCTGCATTTTCTCTCTAATACCATCCTTTATTTTGAAGATCAATCTAACTATCTATGTATTTTCTAAACTCCATCTCTGACATTTCTTCTACAGTGCTGTCTATGCATTCTGTTTTTGGAACACCTTGGTTTGTTTGAGAAGCTTTGTTCCCTTGTTTTTTCATGTTGTTTGTGTGTCTTCTCATCTAGTGGTATGGAGCTGAGACAGTTGCGATTCTACCTTGTAGTTCTGTAGTGTCCCTGAAGGCTTATAATAATACCTCACCTTTAAGGGGGAGACCAATACTAACAGCAGCACCCAATGCAAATGATAGACCACCTTAAACCAAATGGCTCCTATTAAGGCATTTACGGTTTTGTCACAATAGACAGAAAGGATGTGTTCAATTATTGTCTACAATATAAACAGTAAGTTTGCTAAAAGGGTTTACTGTTTCAAATGATGGACAATGAGGGAACAGAAGTAGTCTAAAATGTGATGTTTATGAGGTACAGAGAGAGAACATAGAGGTAAAAAGGTATAATAAGAGTGAGGGAGGAATTAATAGAGGTTGGCTTTAGTATGAGAGAAGTGAGAAACAGAATCCAGAGAGGTAGGTGACAGAAAAAAATGTGTACAGATTTTTTTAAAAAGTAAAAATATAAGAACACAGAACAAAACTGTCATATACTATTCAGACATCCCCTTCCTCAATAAATTGATGCATGAAAAATATTTGGATTCAAAGATGGTAGATGTGTGTGAGAGAGGGCAAAAAAAGAAGAAAAGGAGGAAAGCCTCAATGGCCACTTGAATGATTGCTTCTGTTGGCTTTCAAAAATGTTCTCAGTTCCCTTCTCTGCCAGTAGGTGGGGTTGTCTGAAGTTTGAAGTTCACTCCAGTTCAGTGGGTTCTGGACTAGTTGGGTGGGTGAGCCAATAGCAAGATGCCCTCACACTCTGTTCATTCTTCCCAACCATTGTAGCTGGCCTTTTCTGTCCCCGCACACTTCAGGACTCACTGAGCTGGAGACAGCACAGTTTTCTCCAGTTTCTCCAACCTCTGCTCCCCACAGGGAACTGCCCCTAGTCTTCACAGGCTTGCCAGACCCAGACTGGCCCACACAAACCCAGCTGCAATCTGATGGACCTGGTCTTCAGCTTCCCCAGGCCTATCATGCTACAGTCCCAAGATCTCAGTGCCCTTCCAACTTGCAGAGAGACCACCAGGCATGCACTCACACAAAGGAGAGACCCTGCAAAGAGGCAGCCAGATGGCAGCCACTACCACAGGGAGCAGAAAGACCTCAGGTGCAACCAAACCTGTAGGTATCCTAATATATCTCCCTGGCCTGAGTCCCCAGACTGAGGTGGCCACACCCCAAGAGGCAGTCAGTGGGGTGGCAAACCTGCAGACCCTGGCTCTTGTCTCAAGATGGTGGCAACTACATGTAACCAAACCTGTGGGTACTGTGACAATGGACTTCCAGGCAACAGCAGATAACAGGCAATCCACTGGCAGTCTGTGGCTGGTCTTCAGGCTAATGGTGGACAATTGATAGGTGGACTTCTGGCAATTGGTGATGGGTAGGTGAAAAGTGGGCAATGGGCAGGCAAGGAGCAGGCAAGGGGTAGGCAAACGAGAAAATGGCGGATGATAGGCAGTTGTCAGTGAGTGATCCACACTCAAAAGGCAGGCAATATGCTGGCAGATGGCGGGTGATCACGGTGGATGAATGGGGTAAATAGCAGGGGATTGGTGGGCAGCGATGATTGCCTCACAGACAAACAGTGTTTCCTCTGCTTAAATCCCGAGTAACAGAGAAACCAGGAATGCAGCCTCCCTTTACTCCACCATCTTGGATCTCTAATCAAATTGTCACATTTTAGATACCTGTATTCTATGACTTACAGAATGCAAGAGTCTAGGTGATCAAGGAGGTGCTCCCTGGAAACACTGTAGCAAAAATAAGAAAGACGACTAGTTGTCTTTTAATGTGTGGGAGAACCAGGAAAAGAAAAAGATGTGGTCAGATACTTCATGTTCCATGTCAAAATCCACATGAAGGGCCTGAAATTTTCCAGGATCGCTATGAAGCTGTGGTGTTGAGATATGGGAAAACCAAACCCAAATTCTAATTATCAGATCTGGTGAATTATAACATATATTGAATTGAACCTCAGAGGGTCCTTTCTGTTAATCTTAGGGCACTTATTGGAAGTAAATGGGATTATGAAAATTGATTTGTAAAACCACAATGAAGTATCACCTCATACCTGTCAGAACTGCTTTTAGAAAACAAAACAAAACAAGAAATAATGAATATTGCCAAGGATGTTCGAAGAAGAGAACCCTGTGGAAAGAAGAAAATGCTGTTGGTAGTAAAGAAAATGCTGTTGGTAGTTATGTTAATTAGTACAGCTACTGTGAAAAATCTATGGAGATTCCTCAAAAAACTGAAAATATAACTACCTTATGATCCAGCAATTCCACATGTGGGTATATATCCAAAGGAGATAAAATCCGTATCTTGAAGAGATAGCTACACTTTCATGTTCATTATGGCAGTTGTTCAAAATATCCAAGTTGTGGAGTTATCCTACAAGCCCATCAACAAATGAATTGATAAAAAGTGTGGTATTTATACAATGGAGTATTACTTATCCTTTAAAAAGTAAGAAATTCTGTCATTTGTCACAATATGGTTGTACCCATAGGCCATTATGCTAGTTGAAAGACAAATCTCACTCACATGTAGAGTACAAAAAAGTAAAACTCATAAAAGCAGAGAGAATGGTGGCTGACAGGGGCTTAGGGGTGGGGGGATTCAGACATGCTGGTCAAAGATACAAAATTTTAGTTAGATAGGAGGAATAAGTTCAGAAGATCTATTGTGCAACCTGGTGCCTATAGTTAATAATACTTTATTGTAATAACAATGTATAGTATACTTAAAAATTGCTTAGAGATTTTAAATGTTCTCACCATGCCAAAAAAAAAAATTGTGAAGTGCTATTGCCAGTAGAAGCACACCTTCTACTCCTGTTTGAGGTGATTATTTCTCCATTATCTGAAGAACCCACATGAAGTAGTAGTCTTATAGGGCACTGCTGATCCTCTTTCGGACAAACAATCACCACCTTTTGTTGCTTCAAAAATCTTTACTGAGTACCAAATTACCAGAGGCCCAAAAAGTTGGAGGTGAAGTTTTGACCCTTGTGGAGGTATGGAATGCACTGAAGAAATTAATGATTTATTTTCACCAATGCATATAGACAAAAATTGGGAAAACTTGTGTGGGAATGGTTCTTAAGGGTTAAATAAGAAAATAGAAAGAAACTCATGTTGAATGACACCAAATTCATTGATATGGGATCATACCAATGTTAAATATTATGCATAGTATCTGGATTCAATGGCTTAATTTCAGATGTTAGGGAAACTTCTCATAGTTCACTTGATTAGTCAACTGAAAAATGGCCCAAAAGTGCCCAAATTAAAGACAAATGTAAGAACTTGGTGTGCACACAAAGAGATATAAATGCTTAAGGACATTGCAATGCTAGAGTGAACTGATCATGCAAGAACTGTTCACTCACCTCAACAGGCCTGGAGGACATGATGTTCAGCAAGGCAGTGGTGAATGACTTCACAGAACCGAGGCATCTTTGAAGAGCTCTGTGGTGGCTCTGCTCTGTTGGTAAGAAACTACTGTGTTATTGACCTTGAGGAAGAATTGTTACCAATGTAGCTAAATAATTATGCTGTATATTGTTGTCCCAACCTTCACTAAATGAAACTGTGACCAATTACAAGTGTAATGATGCATTATAAAAAAGTATGTTTAGGCGACTTCCCCAGCCCTACACCCTGGAGGACTGGTGAACCTCACCTGAGAGCTGTCCCAATAAAGTTCTTTACTAATTACATCTGGCCTGTCTATCTTTTGCTTATCTTCATTTGATCTAACATTTGGTGCCAAAACCTGGGAGGGTCTTTTGATCTTCCCCATCAGGGGAGATCAGCCCTCCCCCTCAGGCAGACCAGGGAACTCCTATACCATCCTATTCTCTTCATCTGGACCGACAGAAGTGGGGTCAGTTCCTTTGCGTTTCCCTTGGCCTTCCAGTTACACTCTCCGTTGAGCAGATTTGTGCATAAGTCTCATGCACCACAGACCCCGGTAGACTGTGAAGATGTTCCAGCCTCTGGCTAGCCCCACCTTCTGTTCTAGGTCCCCATAGGCTGAAGAGATGTCTCAGCCTCTGGCCCACCCGCTTCCAGTTGCTCGGGTGAGCATAATCAGAATTTGGGATGCTTCTTTCTGCTCCTGTTTGCCCCCCAGGTAATACTGAAAGGCCATGGGAAAGGCCAAGTCCTCCCTAGACCCCCAAACTCCTATGGGCTGTCTATAACTTAATTTTACTAAATTAGGACTTGCCCAAGGCTTACGCCATAAGTGATTGGTTTTTTACTCAACTGTGGCCTGGGCTCAGTACATTTTAGACAAAGGCTCAAAATGGCCTCCAAGAAGAACTTTTAATTTTTAAATCCTCACTGATTTGGGCAACTACTGTTGCCAGAGGGAGGGGGTGGTCAAAGGATCCTTAGGTTCAGGCCTTTTGGGATCTGTGCTCTTGCTCCTCCCTCTGTTCTACCTATTTAACCACCCTGATTTCCCTAGCACAAGACAGTCCTAAACCTCCCCAACCCTATTCTTCTGCCTCCTCCTCCTCCTTCTTTTTGGATCCACCCAAAATGCTATCAGTTCCACCCTCCCATCCTCCCCCTCCTTACTCAGATTCTACTTCCTCCTCCCCTTCCTCCCCTCCTACAGTACTTCCTCCCTTAACAATGACCAACCCAGCAGCCACTGGCATGTCTCAGTAAGGAACATAATGATGTTGCATAATTTTCTACATCCTAACCTGACCTGATTACCAACCAGGGGAAAAAAGGGTTAAAAGGCCCTAGGCAGCAACTTCCCTGGCCTGGCCTTGCTGAAGCCTGCTTTGGAATGTGAACTACAAAAGCCAGGAAGCCAGGAGACCCAGTGAGAGACCAACCTGAGACTGAAGAAAAAAAAGTGTCTGTTTTAAAATCCTGGGCTTCAACACAGAAAAATGGTTTTAATACTCTCTCTCTCTCTCTCCCCCCACCATACTGCTTTAAAGAAATAATTAATGGCCATGTTGTTTTTCCGGGACTCTTGTTTTTTCCTTAAATTCTATGTTTTTTGAGCTCATAACAAAGTTTTCAACTAGAGTTTTTGAACATCTGTTACATTGCAATGCAGATTCACCTTTGAAAAAGGTACAAGACCTTTGCTTTTGTGTTATGTGTATATTGTGTTGTCTACTATGTGTCCAAAAATCATGTAGGTGATATCATAATTTACATAAATAATGAGGGGTCAAGAAATTAAAATTTAAAAAATGGAACAAAATACCTTTAATTCACATGATTTAAAAAGGTCCAATTTAGGTAAACAAATGAAAGAAAATTGTCTTTAAAATTACTTACCTCACAAGTCTCCAGGTGGTCAAATTAATAAAATGCTGATGTCTATAAAATGTCTAATATCAATTGTTTCTAGGACTTTTGTTCAACAGAAAATAGATGGCAGATACTGTTCAATACACTTATTTGATAACTTGGTATTTACAGTAAAATAAGTAAATTGAATTTGACATGTGTACAATTGCTCAAGTGTATTTCTTGGAGACATCTGATTAATTTGCAGGGTTAAAATGCAAGCTGTTGGATAACATCAAGTATTCTTGGCTCCTTGGATTCCATGGGGTTACATACGTGAACATCTTGGTGTTTTCATAGATTAGCAAATGAAAAGGGTTTCAAATTGCTTTGTGTCATCACTAAAAACAAGGTTGCTACAAATTGGGTCCTAACAGGTGCATTTCTATACATTCGTCCTTTAGATTTTTGGGATTTGCTTATTTCACTTAACATGATCTCCAATTCCATCCATTTACCTGCAAATGTCATAATTTTATTATTCTTTATGGCTGAGTAATATTCCATTGTGTACATATACCACAGTTGCTTTATCCACTCTTCTATTGAAGGGCATCTAGGTTGGTTCCACAATCTAGCTATAGTGAATGGGGCTGCTATAAACACTGATGTGGCTGCATCACTGTAGTAATCTGATTTTAAGTCCTTTGGGTATAGGCCAAGGACTGGGATAGCTGGGTCAAATGGTGGTTCTATACCGAGTTTTCAAAGGAACCTCCATACTGCTTTCCAGAGTGCCTGCACCAATTTTCAATCCCACCAGTAATGTAGGAGTGTAGCTTTTTCCCCACATCCTCACCAACACCTATTGTTGCTTGTATTCTTGATAATAGACATTCTAATTGGGGTGAGATGATATCTTAGGGTAGTTTTTATGTGCATTTCTCTTATTACTAGAGATGTTGAACATTTTTTCATATACCTGTTGATTGCTTGTAGATCCTCTTCTGTGAAGTGTCTGCTCATTTCCTTAGTCCATTTATTGATTGGGTTATTTGTATTCTTGGGGTAAAGTTTTTGGAGTTATATATTCTGGAGATTAGTGCTCTATATGACGTGTGTGTGGCAAAGATTTTCTCCCACTCTTTAGGCTCTCTCTTCACATTCCAGATTATTTCCTTTGCTGAGAAAAAGCTTTTCAGTTTGAATCTATCCCAATTATTGATTCTTGCTGTTATTTCTTGTGCTTTGGGAGTCATGTTAAGGAAGTCTGGTCCTAGGCCGATATGATGCAGATTTGGACCTACTTTTTCTTCTGTTAGGTGCAGGGTATCTGGTCTAATTGCTAGGTCCTTGATCCATTTTGAATTCAGTTTTGTGCAGGGTGAGAGGTAGGAGTTAGTTTCACCTTGCTGCATATGAATTTCCAGTTTTCCCAGCACCATTTGTTGAAGAGGCTATCTTTTCTCCATTGTATGTTTTTGGCACCTTTGACTAGTATGAGAAAACTGTATTTATGTGGGTTTGTCTCTGTGTCCTCTATTCTGTGCCATTGATCTACCTGCCTATTTTGGTGCCAATACCATGCCATTTTTTACTATTGCTTTATAGTGTAGTTGAAGGTCTGGTATTGTGATACCTTCTGCTTCACTCTTCTTTCTAAGATTGCTTTAGCTATTCTGAGTCTCTTAGTCTTCAAAATGAATTTCATGATTGCTTGCTCTATTTGTATGAGGTTCATTATTGGGATTTTAATTGGAATTGCATTCAATTTGTATAGTGTTTTTGCTAGTATGGTCATTTTGACGATATTAATTCTGACCATACAAGAACATGGGAAATCTTTCCAACTTCGAAGATTTTCTTTGATTTCCTTCTTTAAAGTTCTGTAGTTTTCATTGTAGAGGTCTTTCACCTCTTTCATTAGATCAATTCCCAAATATTTTTTTGAGGCTATTATGAATGGGGTAGTTTTCCTAATTTATCTTTCAGAGGATTCATCACTTATGAATAAAAATGCATTAGATTTATGAGCATTAATTTTATATCCTGCTACATTACTGAATTCATTTATGAGTTCCAGAAATTTCCTGGTGGAATTTTTCAGCTCCTCTAAATATAGAATCATGTCATCAGCAAATAGGGATAGTTTGAGGTCTTCTTTTCCTATTCATATTCCTCTAATTTCATTCGTCTGTCTAATTGCTCTGGCTAGTGTTTCAAGGACGATGTTGAATAGAAGTGGTGAAAGAGGGCATCCCTGTCTTGTTCCAGTTCTCAGGGGGAATGCTTTCAATTTATCTCCGTTTAGAATGATGATACCTGTGGGCTTACCATAGATAGCTTTTACAATATTAAGGAACATTCCTACTATCCCTATTTTTTCTAGTGTTTTGAGCATGAAGGGATGCTATATTTTATCAAATGCTTTCTCTGCATCTATTGAAATAATCATGTGGTTCTTAACTTTAAGTCTGTTGATGTGATGAAATACATTTATTGATTTCTGGATGCTGATGCAAACTTGCATCCCTGTGATAAAATCCACTTGATCATGGTGCACTATCTTTTTAATATGCTTTTGTATGCGATTTGCTAAAATTTTGTTAAGAATTTTTGCATCTATGTTCATTAGGGATATGGGTCTGAAATTTTCTTTCCTTGATGTGTCCTTCTCTGGTTTTGGTATCAGGGTGATATTAGCTTCATAGAATGAGTTTGGAAGGGTTCCCTCCTTCTCTATTTCATGAAATACTTTGAGGAGTATTGGAATGAGTTCTTCTTTGAATGTCTTGTAGAACTCGGCTATGAATCCATCTGGTCCTGGACTTTTCTTTGTTCATAGGCTTTTGATGGCTTCTTCTATTTCATTGCTTGAAATTGATCTATTTAAATTATGTATATCCTCTAGATTCAGTTTGGGTAGCTCATATGCCTCTAGGAACCTGTTGATGTCTTCAAGATTTTCTATTTTGTTGGATTGTAAATTTTCAAAATAGCTTCCAATTATGTTTTGTATTTCAATAGTGTCTGTTGTGATATTTCCATTTCCATCACGAATTTTAGTAATTTGAGTTTTCTCTCTCCTTCTCTTCATTAGTGTGGCTAAGGGTTTATCAATTTTGTTTATTTTTTCAAAGAACCAACTTTTTGTTTTGTCAATTTTATGAATTGTCTCTTTTGTTTCTATTTCATTGATTTCAGCTCTGATTTTAATTGTTTCCTGTCTTCTACTACTTTTGGTGATGAACTATTCCTCTTTTTCTAGGTCTTTGAACTGTAATGTGAGGTCATTTGTTTGTTCACTTCTCATTCTCTTATTGAATGTGCTCCATGCAATGAATTTTCCTCTTAGCACTGCTTTCATAGTATCCCAAAGATTTTGATATGTTGCATCTTTATTCTCATTGACCTCTAAGAAATTTTTTATTTCCCACCTAATGTCTTCTGCTGTCCATGCATCATTCAATAGCACATTATTTAATCTCCAGGTGTTAGAGTAGTTTCTGTTTTTTATTTTATCACTGATTTAGAAATCAGTGATTTCATTGCATTCTGGTCTGATAGAATAGACAGTAGAATCTCTATCTTTTTGTATTTGCTGAGAGTAGCTTTGTGGCATAACATATGGTCTATTTTAGAGAAGGAACCATGAGCTGTTGAGAAGAAAGTGTATTCCCTTTTTGATGGATGGAAGATTCTATATATGTCTGTTAAGTCTAATTTAGCGATTGTGTCATTGAGTCCTATGGTTTCTTTGTTCAGTTTGTGCTTGGAAGATCTGTCCATTGGTGAGAGAGGTGTGTTAAAGTCACCCAGTATTATTGTGTTTGGTCTATTTGGTTCCTGGAATTAAGAAGGATTTGATTGATGTACATGGATGTGCCATCGTTTGGGGCATAAATATTTATGGTTCTTATGGCTTGCTGACTTATGCTTCCCTTAAGCAGTATGAAATGCCCTTCTTTATCCCTTCTACATAATTTTGGCTTGAAGTTCGCTTTATCTGATTTGAGGATGAAAACCCCTGCTTTTTTGCTGAGTCCGTGTGCATGTTATGTTTTTCCCCATCCTTTTACCTTTAGTCTGTGGGTATCTTTTTCTATGAGATGTGTCTCTTGGAGGCAGCATATGGTTGGGTCTTTTTTTTTTTTTTTGAACCGGGGATTGAACTCAGAGGCACTTGGCCACTGAGTCACATCCCCAGCCCTATTTTGTATTTTTATTTAGAGACAGGGTCTCACTGAGTTGCTTAGGGTCTCCCTAAGTAGGTGAGGCTGACTTTGAACTCACGATCCTCCTGACTCAGCCTCCCAAGTGCTGGGATTATAGGCGTGCACCACCACGCCCAGCTGGGTCTTTCTTTTTAATCCAATCTGCCAGTCTATGTCTTTTGATTGATGAGTTCAGGCCATTAAAATTCAGGGTTATTATTGAGATATGATTTGTATTCCTAGTCATTTTGGCTTATTTATGGTTTTTAACTTGACTTGGTTTCTCCTTTATTTGGGTATTCCTTTAGGGTAGTTCCTACCTATGCTGACTTACATTGTTGTTTTTCATTTCTTCCTCATGGAATATTTTGTTGAGAATGTTCTGTAGTACTGGCTTTCTATTTGTAAGTTCTTTTAGTTTTTGTTTATCATGGAAGAATTTTATTTCATCTTCAAATCAGAAGGTAAGTTTTGCTGGGTATAAGATTCTTGGTTGGCATCCATTTTCTTTCAAGGCTTGGAATATATTGTTCCAGGCCCTTCTTGTTTTTAGGGTCTGTGTTAAGAAATCTGCTGATAACTGTATTTGTTTTCCCCTGAATGTAATCTGATTTTTTTCTCTTGCAGCCTTTAAAATTCTATCTTTACTTTGTATGTTAGGTACTTTCATTATAATGTGCCTTGGTGTTGATCTATTGTAATATTGTACATTTGGTGTCCTGTAAGCCTCTTGTATTTGATTTTCCATTTCATTCCTCAAATGTGGGGAATTTTCAGACATTTTTTCATTGAATAAATTATTAATTCCTTTGATTTATATCTCTGTGCCTTCCTCAGTCCCAATAATTCTTAAATTTGGTCTTTTTGAGATATCCCATAATTCTTGTAGGTTCCATTTGTGACTTCTTACCATCTTCTCTATTTGGTCAACTTTGTTTTCAAGATTAAATATTTTGTCTTCAATGTCATAGATTCTGTCCTCCAGGTGATCTATCTGGTTGGTTATGCTGTCTATTGAGTTTTTAATTTGGTTTATTGTTCCCTTCATTTCTAGGAGTTCAGTTTGTTTGTTTTTTTTTTCAGAATGTCTATCTCTTTATTGAAATGATCTTTAGCTTCCTGTAACTGTTCTTTTAACTGTTTACTGGTGCGATCATTCACTGCCTGCATTTGCTCTCTCATCACATTGTTTGCTTCTCTGATCATTTTAATTATGTACCCTCTGAACTCCCTTTCTGACATTTCATCTGCCCTGCTATCAGTGGATTCTGTTGATGTAGCATCTAGGTTTGTTTGAGACACTTTCTTCCCCTGTTTTCTCATGTTGCTCATGTATCTTCTCCTCTATCCGTGAGAATCTGAGGTATTGCAGCTTCTCCCCTATAGACTTGTGGTGTCCCTGCAAGTTTCCAATACCTCACCTCCTGGTCTTCAGTAACACTAGATCACAGGCTGGGGCCAGGCTAGGGTATGTCTGGGCCTCTGGACTGGTCCACCTGGAGGCTGCCCCTATGCAGAAGTCCCACAGGAGCACTCAGGGCTGACATACCAGGTGCAGCCTCTGCACTGGGCTGAGCCTGAGGTCTGTCTCTGTGCCTGCCTCCTGGACCTGGAAGTGTTGCGGGTCTTGGTTTGGCAGAACCCAAATCTCTGAGCTGAGCCACCCTGAGTGGGAAACTCAAGTGTCCACTGTGCCCGCTCACCACACGCCGAGGTCTCCCCCATGCGGACATTCCACGGGAGCACTCAGGGCCTGTGTGCCAGGTGCAGAGGTCTCAGGCCTCTGTGCTGGGCTGAGCCTGATGTCTGTGTCTGTGCCTATCTCCTGGACCTGGAACACTAAATTATTCTTAACATTATGTCTGTTAAATTTTATTCTTTAGAGCAATTAATCTTAATGAAATTGGGGTTTATACACTATGATTAAACAACTGTTAAAGTACTACATTACGAAGTCTAAATTTTTCTTGGAAAACTAAACTTGGTTAGTGGAGCAGTCATTCTTCTTTGTATAATAAGTATGTTCATATCTTCCAGGTACACAAGTCTTTAAAGCAGAAAATTTATCAAGCTGTTGTTCTCCAAACTAAACTTGTCTGTAATGGTAATTTTAAACTTATAAGAATAGCAAATTTTATTGGGGACTTATTTATATCATTAATGTTCTATAACAGACTTGTTATCAATAGGGTATATGTAAAATTTTTTACTTTTTACACTGAGATAAAAAATTTAAATGTAAATGTATTTCTAAAAGTTAGTGATCACCTGATTTGTTTAAAGGTTAATATCTTGAAACATGAAAACATTTTGCTACTTTGCCACAAAGAAGGAAATTAAAAGCTCTCTCAGTCTCTCTTTGATTCATGTTTTAGAAGTAATGTCATATTATGTTGACTAACATTCACATAGACTCAGGAAATAATACATGTAAACTTTGTAAAATGATGGAGGCAAAGATCAACTTCAGAACTAGAACACTTTACCTAAAATGTTTGTGAAGAGCCCCACCTTACCTGAGATAAGGCTCTGTCTCCCACCCTACTACATGTCAGAAAGGCTCCAAAATAAGCCAGACTTCAGCTCATTTAAAGTTATATTCAAAAGACTGTTTTTTCGTTGTAAAATTACTGTGATCTCAAACAGGGGATGTAATATATAGCTCAGGCAGAATTTAAGATGACTATTACACAAACTAGGTATGTTTTTACTGTAGTTATTCCATTTTGTATTTTCCTTGTAAACTGTTGCCTATAAACTCAGATGACATTAAGTAGCTCAACTACATTTTCTGGGGACATCAGTGACATTAAAAATTAAATGTTGTGTTTACATTCCTGATAACTCTGACAATGTTAAAGTTCCTGAATACATGCCTTGTCCTCTCCAGCCTTTGTTAGACCTTCGTTATGGAAACAACTTCTCAGTTCTTCCACCTCCTGGTGAGAGATTGACTTCTGTCATCTTCATAACATTCATTGCCATTCCAGAGGCTGCAACATTTATTCTGTATTAATCTCATTTTGGTACTCATGTCTGATTGTTTCTCTCGCATAGAAGCACCCACCCCAGATGACTTTACAATGGGCCATTTTCCCACCCGTGGTGATTGGACTTTCCCTGGCCTCCTCACTCACTGCTTCCAGGTTGGGGACAGGGGGACTTGGTTATGCAGTCACTGCCACCCAGAAGCTAGAATAGCAACTCCAAGGGGCAGTAGAGGCATCTGCTGCCTCCCTGGTGTCCCTACAAAGACAAATGACATCTATTGTCCAAGTTCCCTTGCAGAAACACGGAGCACTAGATCTCCTGACAGTTGACAAAGGGAAAACATGTCTATTCCTAAAAGAAGAATGCTGCTACTACATCAATGAAACCAGATTGGTTGAGAAAAATGTCGAAACTCTCAGACACCTGAGTGAAAGCCTGAAGCAAGCAACAACAATCAAATGACCCCTGACAAGGATGGCTAAACTCCACCCTTATCACCTGGCTAACCCCTATCCTTACTCCCATATTACTGATAGGACTCCTATTAATGATTGCTCCCTGTCTCCTCAGGTTCATCTGGAACCACATGAGCAAGGTCACTAGAGTAACATAAAACCTAATGCTCTTGCACCCTTACAGCTGCTTCCCTACCGAACCACATCGAGTCTTCTCCCCAGGATGTCCCCTAATAAGCAGGAAGTAGCCAGAAGGACTCTGGTGCTCTATATCACCAAAAAGGCCAAATGTTAGGGCAGTCCAAGGTGGCTGGATGGGGGGCAGGGCATCAGGCAGCCTGCGTGTGCCAAAGCACAACCAGTTGGATGCTCGCAGAAAACCCCAATGACTCCTCGCACCCACCTGTCACTCAGTGGGACCCTAGCCAACTCTGGAGGGACCTGAGCCTCAGCAAAGTCCTCAGCCAATCCCAGGAGGACACTGAACCCCCAAGTCTTCGCCCACCTATCCTGGACATAAAAGCGTAGCCCAGCCAGAGTCTCACATGACTTCCCCCACCCTCCACCCCGGTCCTCACCCTGGAGGACTGGTGAACCTCCCCTGAGAGCTGTCCCAGTAAAGTTCTTTGTTAATAAAGAAAAAGGTATGTTTATTCCTTAAGATTCTCCAGAGAAATAGACCCAGTAAGATATATCCATATAAATACCTTATAGTCATTTATATTATTGGAGAGGGGGAGGTGTTTTTTTCTTGTACCAGAGATTGAACCCAGGGGTGCTTAACCACCGAGCCACATCCCCAGGCGTGTTCTTATATATTTTATTTAGAGACGGGCTCTCACCAAGTTGCTTAGGGCCTCACTAAGTTGCTGAGGCTGGCTATGAACTTGTGATCCTCCTGCCTCATCTCCCTGAGTTGCTGGGATTACAGATGTTCATCAAGAGGGTGATATTTTTATGAAGAATTGGTTTATTCAGTTATGCAGGCTAAATAGTCCCACAAGCTGGAGACCCAGAAAAGTTTGTGAGGTAATTCAGTCTGAGTCTGAAAGCCTGAGAAACATGGGAGCTTATGATATAAGTCATAGCCCAAGGGTAGAATCCCAACCTCCCTGCTCAGGCAAGCAGTCAAGAAAAAAAAAGGAATGAATTCATCCTTCCTCTGGTTTTCTGTTTTCACCAGGCCCTCAATGGATTGAATGGCCCAATCACATCAGAAAGGAGTCATGGTTTGAACGTGTCCCTCAAAGTTCATATGTTAGAAACTGTATCCCCAGTGTAAGTGTTGAGAAGTGAGACCTTTAAGAGGTGATTACATGGTAAGGTGTCTGCCCACATAAAGATTAATGTTATTATTGTGGAAGTGGGTTATCACCACAGTGAATTTGTTATAAAAGCAAGTTTGGCTCTTTCTTGATCTCTCTAGCCATTTGATGCCATCTACCATATTATGACATAGCAAGATCGTCTTCATCAGAGGTAAACCACTTGACCTTGGACTTCCCAGCATCCAAAACTGCAAGAAATAAATTTCTATTTTTAATATAGTACCCGGTCCTGGATATTTTCTGTTATAGCAGCACAAAATGGTCTAAGATGGGAGAGCAGTCTACTTTACTGAGTCTACCAATTCAAATGCTATTCTAAACCAGAACCATCCCAAGTACACTCAGAAATACTGTTTAACACATGGTGCAGTCAGGTTGACACAATAAAATTAACCATTGCAGAAATAATCAGAATTCTCAGGGATTATTTGATACTGGGTGTGAAGTGAACTAGCACTAATTTCTGGAGAAACAAAATTTAACTATGGGTCATGGGTCACTGTAGTAGCTTATGGAGGTCATATGATCCACATGGTTTTACCTCAGATCCATCTCACTGGTTGGTCCCTGAATTCACCCTTATCTGTCCCCAGATTCAGAAGGTATCATTCAGAAAATGGTAGATTTCATACTTTCGTTCACTCACCTGTGGAGTGAGGACTATTATGGGAGGAAAGGCCAAGTGTAAGCCACTAGAACAGCCTACTCATAATTACAGTAAACTGAAAGCAACACATCATTCCCAGGAGGATTATAGTAATTGGTGACATCATCAAGGATCTCAAAGATGCAGGGTGGTGATCTTTATGCCATGTACAGAAAAACATGAATCATAGTGAATGATAATGATTGCAATCATCTTGGCCAGATGATTATTTCAATCACAGATGCTGTTCTATATGTGGTTTCCATGTTTTAGTTATCAAAACACTCCTGAGCACCTAATTATGATAAAGAAAGAGTGTGTCTTCAGTTGGAAAGGGCAGCAATGCACTATCACTTTGTTTTCCATAGTTTTATTGAGGTAAAATTGAAGTACAATAAAATGCACATATATGAGATATACAATTTGATCAGTGTTGACATGTATGTCACCAATACAATCAACATAAAAGCATTTCCACTACTTTTTCTTAATATGAAGTCATACAGTCTGTGTTTCCTGCATGATTTATCAAATTAGAAATCAATCACCTTAAGATATATAGAATGCCACCACCACATGTAAACTATTTCAAAATTAAATGGCAAACTCCATTTAATCAGAGGTCAAGGAAGAAAGCACAAGAAAAATAAATTAAAAGTGCTTTGAACTAAGTACTATCACTTTTTACCTCAGGCTTATATCAACTCTCTATACATGTCCTACATTTCTTTAGGGGCCTTGATCACTTTTCCTTTACACCACACATGACAACATTCCTTTGCAATGATGACATTATTCTGAGTGAGTAGGAAATAAGAATTAACCCAGACACATTGGAAACACACTTACAAGGCAGAATGTGGAAAAATTACTCCCATACAAAACCAGGGCCTTCCAAATAAGTGAAATTTTTAGTGATCAAGTGGTCTGAGGCACATCAAGATAGTGCTTGCAAGGTAAATAGCAATTTCCTACATTTTGCCTTTTTTTTTGGGGGGGGGGGAACCAGGGATTGAACTCAGGGACACTTGGCCACTGAGCCACATCCCCAGCCCTATTTTGTATTTTATTTAGAGACAGGGTCTCACTGAGTTGCTTAGGGCCTCTCTAAGTTGCTGAGGCTGGCTTTGAACTCGTGATCCTCCTGACTCAGCCTCCCAAGTCGCTTGGATTACAGGCGTGCACCACCACGCCCGGCTGCCTTTCTTATTACTACTAAAAGGGGACACAGCAATGAGTTGCCTACTAGATGCCGGTAGTAACATATACCCTATAATTGTGTACTATTATGACCAATTGAAAAGTGGCCTGAAATCCTGCTACAGTGGCGTCCAGCAAAAAGGAGTTTTCTGGCATTATCAGTGACCTTATGGGTAATTCCCTGTCATCAACTTGCTGAAAAATCAAGCAAACAAACAGAAGATCATGCCTGGTTTTCAGTTGTTACTTCATAATATCCAGGCACCATCTGTATCAGTTTGCTACTGCTGTGTAAAAAGTTACCTGCAGGGCTGGGGATATAGCTCAGTTGGTAGAGTGTTTGCCTTGCAAGCACAAGGCCCTGGGTTCAATCCCCAGCACCGCAAAAAAAAAAAAAAAAAAAAAAAAAAAATTACCTATAACAACAAAAAATTACTGCAACAAAATCATATAAACAAACAGTTTCATATGCCTCAGCTTCCATTTTCACAAAATCATATCAAGGTATCAACCAGGCTGATTAACTGAGACTCACAGATAAACAATATGCAATTTCATTCAGGTAACTGGCAAGTCTAGCTTGTAAGGTTGTAGGAATAAAATAGTACTCTAAGGTACTAGGACCACACCTATACTTCCCTAAGTGAACACCTCTTTTTTCATGTTATAATAGTGCATTTTGGTGATGGTGGCAAGGATAGAGGTTATGCTTGCATCTGTAAAAATTAACTTCCAAGGGCAAGATCAGTCCTACCACAGACACAAGTAACTATACAATCTATCAAGAGTGACCAACACTGAGGAACCAAAAATTAACTTTCTTCCAGAATGACCCGTGGGCTTTCAGGAGGCAGGCTGATTATTTTGGAAACTGAAAAAAGAATCAAGGAGAGGGCAGCTCTTTGTACTTACTTTGATAGGCATTTACGCACTGCATTGAATTTCCTCCTGAACCATATTATTTGGAGAAAATCGACATCCATGGAATGAGAAACTGTATTCTGCAACATCATGCTACTCCACACAACACCATTACTAAATAGAGAATTTCCATCCAGCACACATGCTCTTTGAATTCATGTCCTGCCATACTCACAAATATCCAAATGTGGCTGGCTCAACAGAATATTGCAACCATCATATAAAGCCTTTATTATGGTTCCACATTGGTGACAGAACTTTGGGGAGCTGAGGCAGGATAACATACAAGCAGGAGATGCTCTATTTCGGTAGCATGAATAAGGAGCTGTTTCTCTCACTGTTACATTCATGTCTTCAGCGAAGAAAGAAGCAATGTTGAGTCTCCTCTTCCTATTGAGTATCTGGGAGAACAATTTTACTTTCCATCCTAACAACTTGGTTCTTCTAGATTACAGATCTTCTTTGCAAATTGAGTCCCTTTCCATAGGGGGATAAAAAAAGGCTCAATAGAAATGGAAGTTGGGTCATCCAGCATGCTCCTCACTGGGGACTCTTCTTCCCTTTCAATCAACAGATGCAAAAGAAGGTTTCCCAAATGTCTGAAGTGACAGAACCTGACCATCACAGGGGACTGGGATGCTGCTAAACAGAGGCTAAGGAGGAATACACAAGGAATACTGGGCCATTTTTGGCAGTCAAGGCTTCTGTGATTACAGACCATGGAAAATGACGAGAAGCCAACTCAGTAGGACATGTCAAGGCACATGTATGTCATCCTGCCACGTCAAGCACCAGGACCTGCTGTGGCGCTGTCCCAGGGAAAAAGGAATAAGAAATAGGTAGTGGAAAAGAAGGTTATAAATTGCAGCTATCATTTCTGCGACCTGCTATACAAAGGAGGTGTTACAGTTTGAATATGAGAGTCCCCAAAAAAGTCCCATGCTGATGCAGGAGGTGAGGTGAGGAGATTTTGAGAGCTGTGACCTAATCAGTGGGTGGATCCATCTGATGGACGAATTGAATGGACTACCTGGGAGGCACCTGTAGGCAGGTGGGGCATGGTGAGAGGAAATAGAACCCAGGGAACATGCCTTTGAGGTTTCTCTTTGGTTGCTGGCCCTTTGCCTCCTCTCTCTCTCTCTGAACACAGCAACTTGTGCACCATGATGTCCTGCCTCATCCAGTTCCAGAGTGATGATGCTCGCTGTCCGTGGACTGAGCCTGTGAAACTGAGAAACCAAATGAAACCTCTGCTCTAAGGTGTAACCTTGCCAAGTCCTTCGGGGGTCCCAATGATCAATGACCAACACTCGAAGACTAAGGTGCAGCCGCCTGATGAGTTAAACACATCTCCCACCTCAGGTGAGGGACAGACAAACAAACGACTCTCTCTCCCAAAACAATGAGGGCAAAAGCCAACCTTTACTAAGAGAAATTCATAACATCAGAGCACCCGGCCCCTTCGACTTAGCCTCTGGAAGCCAGTCTCTCAAGTAACGCAGGCCAGGAGGCCTCAGGGACTTCCTGCTCCATTCTCAAGCACAGCAAACTGGTTCTCCTTTCTAACTGATCAGTGCAAGGACAGGATTGTGTGTTCAGGCCTGATAGCTTAGTGGTCAGAACCTGTTTTTGCCCGGATCTTCTCGAGGTGCTTAATTAAGTCACGACGTTTAAACCTGAAGATGAAGACACATGCCATTAACCAAGAGAACCCCAAAGGAGCCAGGAAGTGGGAGGTGGCGTGGGAGACAGAGAGGGAGCTCAGTGTCCACATGGGAAGGGAACATGCATGCAGAGGGGGGAGAGGCCCTGGGACATAAGGAGTGTCCACTGGGGATCAGCACCCAGCCCAGACCATGGCCAACTGGCCAGGCCAAGTGGGTGAGGGAGGGTGAGTCAACCCAGGGGAGGTGAGCTGAACACCACAGAGTGGGCCTGCACCGGGCGTGAGTAGGGGCAGGACCCAAGACGCTCAAGCAGGGGCTGGCCCTGTCCCCTGCCACTCGCCCTGGCACTGCCCAGGCCCAAAAGCTGGAAGAAATCAAACAGTTCCTCACTCCACGCACCTTGCTGCTTCCTTGATGGTAAACTCAACAAACTGCTTCTTGACTTCCGCAGGCCCTTGCACGTCCTCAAGCAACTTGAAGATCCTTTCATACCCTGAAGATATGAACAACACCTCAATATTTCCCCAAAACAAAGAAGAGGCACAACTCAGTCTTGCTGTATGTGGGCCTCGCTAATCATGCTCTCTGGGCTGGGACGATACGGACCATGGGGGACAGGAAGGCTGAAATGGAGATCCCGGCACACAGCTACTAAAGAATCTCTAGGGAACGGTAAGCATCAAAGACAAGACGGGAACAGGTGTTTAGGGGGACATGGGGAGCAAAGGAGAGGGGAACCGTCCGAAGTTACTGAGGACTCAGCCCTGGCAAAGGCCGAGTCCACTCGGGCAGTTCCGAGCTCTTCTAAATCACAGACTGGGAGCCCTCGTGCAATTTCCTTGCTGCATCCTCCCACCACTTACTTCGTCCAAACTGTCGAACTTCCTTCATGAGCTGATGTTTGATACCAGCATTGATTTCCTCACAACTCTGTGGAAATGGATGGGGCATCACCGCCAGCTCACGTAGGGCCGGAATGTCAGTGCCACATGCAGAGGGGCCACCGCTAATGATTCCTGCCCTGAATGGGTCCCCAGCAACCTGGAGAAGCAGCCCTGCCTCGCTGGGACCAGTGGAGCCATCAGATGGAGAAGCCAGTGCACACAGGGAAGCACTGCCGGCTGCCATGCTTGTGGACAAGCAGCCTTCCAGGGTGGGGGATGCGCGTTCCATGGTCTCCTCATGGGCATCAGGGTTGGCAGTAGCATCTGGAAACCAAATGGAGAGGCTCAGCTGTGAGGCGGCTGGGCTTCACCGCCCCACATGGACATCCACCACTCATGATCTGCAGCGATTTCTCTCAGAGCAGGTGGGTGCAGCAGAGAGAAATTGTGGACCCGAAAGGCAGATTCTGGGACACGGAGGACAGTAAGAGCACCTTGCAGCTGTGACCCTATGAATGCATGTAGAGAGACAGGGGACAGGACATCATCAGCACTACATTCACAGAGCCACGGCACTCATGATTCTGTGTCCCCTGGAGGCACATTAGGTGCCAAGAAGCTGAAAGTCTCCCATGCTCTCAAGATGCCTGATATGGTTCATGTTTAGTCACCAGAGACCTCTGTCAGGTGGGCGCATCATCCTTGGCCATGTCTGGAGTATCAGAAAAATGCATGGATTTCAGTCAAGTGTGCCACCTCTAATTATGCCACCCTCCTTGGTGCCAGGAGCTGAGGATCAGCAGTGAAGAAGACAGACAGAATCTGCCCCTGTCCTGACGGAAACTGCACTGCAATGGACCTGACAGGGAGTGCATGGTGAGCCACAAAACCATCCCGGCTGGACTCCTGTTGGGGAGAAGTGGGCAGGGGACTGACAGGGGGCAGCAGAGGGCGCCTTCAGGGCTGAGGGTGGTGGTAAGGCCTCCTGGGTGGAGTCCTCTGAGCAGAGCCTGAGGAGGAGACAGAGCAGGCATGTGCAGATGCAGAGGGACAGAGCCAGGCTGCAGTGAGGGTGAGGGTAAGGGTCTGAGGGAGGATCTGCTGAGGACCAGGGAGTGGAGGACAGACACAGAGAGAGAGGAGCAGGCCACTAGCAGCCAGGTGAGGCCGTGTAGAGCCTGTGGTCCACACTCAGGACTTGAGGCTGTGTTCTGGGTTCTTGGGAAAGTGGAGGACACACTTCCAGGACGGACACCGCATGGGCCATGGCACCGCAGGGACACCTGCTGACACCCTCACTCTGGTTACAGGAGAGAGAGTGGGGGAGAAGGGGTGTGATGGGAAGCCAAATGTCGGGGGGAAAAGTTATTAGAACACAGTGGTGATGAATCATGCCAGAGTCGAGCAGAAGACTAGGGAAACATGGTGTGATTTTCAAGGCATCAGAAAGTTAGAATGGAGAGGAAGGAAGAGGCAGAATACAGGAAAGATCGGGATCCACCAAAAAGGAGAAGCAACAAGACTGGGGAGGTGAAAGTCCCCACCAAGGAGCCAGTGCACAATGTGGCCAAATGCAGCTGAGAAACAACTGTCAATGGCAGTTCCCGCGCTGGCCTCCTGCAGCCTGGCTCCTGTGGCATGAGCAGCCAGGAGGTGGACCCCTGGGATGAGTGTGCAGGACAGTGGGTGCACGCTGTGACCTGACCTGCAGCACAGCCCAGGCCAGAGGGCCTTCACAGGCATCCCGCCCTGCTGCTGCCCACCTCCTGCCCTGTGGAGGCTGCTGTGTGCTCTGGCTCCTGGAGCACGTCCCAACAGCTCCCTGGCCTCCCAGGCATTTTGGTCCCCGTACAAACTGTGGTTTTGTCCACCAACCCAGGACACAATTACCATCTCCCTGGGGCTGGGCGGAGCCCTGCAGAGGGGGTTCGCCCTCTCCTTCCTGTGGTGCGGGCAGCAGAGCCACAGTTCGCCTCTGCTTCAGTGGTCTAGGGCTCCTGGCTTCTCCAGCTCGCTTCTCTTCCTTTTCAGGCCCTACAGAGAACTCATCTGCTTCGTCAGTCATGGTTTTCTGAAACACACCAGCAGATACATTGCGCTCAGTACAGAATGTGACCATCACAAACTGCAACAGACTCTGTGCACAAGGAATCGTGCTCTTGTGTCCCCCATGTGAGTTCACCCGTGGGCCGCGTTTGGCCATGCCCCCACAACACTGGTCTCAGAAAGTAACCTCCCTGTAGGCCGGTCCAGGTGGATGAAGGAGGATGGAAACATGGCAGGTGCTGCTCAGGCCAAGTGTGGCAAGATGAATCAACGCCTGTGGCCCGAGCAGATCTCATCAATCACACTGGATCATGCCCAGTGCCCTCCTGAGGAACCCCACACCGTTCTGTGGCAACCCTTGTTTGTGCTCATACAAGACACAGTGCATTCTGGGAAGGGGGGGCACGGATCAGCTGGGATGTGCACCATGCTGTCTTGGTGGCAGGTGATGGAGAGAGACAGTGATAGAGAAGAGTGAACCCTGCCGTCCAAGGAAGCTCACGAATATCCCCACCAACTGCAATAAAACCGGAAAACACCTTTCCCAGCCACTTCCGTTACCCAGGAAAGAGGAGTGCACAGAAGAGAAGACTGTTTTCCTGAGGCCATTTAATAACAGCCAGGAACTCTTGGTTTTATTGCAATTATTTTTTCTGATGCATTAAAATTGTACATCAGAAGGGAATCTTTTTCACATCCTCATCCATGCACACAGCCTGACCTGGTCCCG
Source organism: Glaucomys volans (assembly GCA_020662805.1). Classification (NCBI taxonomy): domain Eukaryota; kingdom Metazoa; phylum Chordata; class Mammalia; order Rodentia; family Sciuridae; genus Glaucomys; species Glaucomys volans. Next base: position 333,313 of record JAJEJO010053787.1, read on the forward strand.
CGCCTTCCATGTCTTAGCTGGCTGTTCGACAAACCACAATTCTGGGAAGAGAAGATTCAGCGGTGAGGGAGACCCAGCCCCACTGGTTGGGATGGCTTGTCCTAGAGGCACCTTGTTCTGGCCCAAGCTCTCAGCCCCAAATATCATGTGCTAAGCAAACCTCTGTGGACTCGGAGGAGGAACGCCATGGGAAGCAAGGAGATATGCAGAGGGGGCAATCAGCAAGCCAGCAAGAAAGAAAATGGAGGATTACTGAACTCCATAGAATGAGGCTCCAGGGGCTGCATTCGGTTACAGTTTGCAGGCACCTAGGAGAAGGGCAGAGTGTGAAAGAGCAATGCAGTCCGCTTAGCAGGACCCAGCTTCTCCCTCTATCCTGGGCATTCTTGGGTATCCAGAAAGCTCTTATGTCATTTGAGTTTGATTCAACACTTGTGGGAATGATCAAGCCCCAGGAAACCCCAAGACTATGTTTGAACCCAAAATGCTGCACACCAGGCTGAGTGTCTGCTGAGTATTTGAAGGATGAACAGCACTGGAGGCGTGGTCCCCTCCAAGTGACTCCACCTGCAGCCAGGGTCATGGCAGGCCCATGGGTTCTTCCTGCCTCTTATGGTTGGGATCATCAGACGTGGGCTTGTTCCTCAGTGTGCACGTTCTAGGTTGGTGGTAGGAAGCTATGGAGGTGCAGCCTATTTGGAAGCCAGGGCTCACTGGGGGTGTGCCTTGAAGTCTATATTTTTTGCACATACACATTCATATTCTCTCTCTCTCTCTCTCCCTCTCAGCCTCCCTTCATCCTAAGTAGCAAGTCTGAGGCCAGTGTGGGCAACATACTGAATCCACATCTCAAAAACTGAAGTCTCCAAATGCACTTCAGCTCTGAGGAACATGTCACATAACAAGACATGTGGAATGCAGTTAGTGTAGAAGGTGGAGGGAATTTTAGGGAGTGACAGGCTATATGAGAAAAGAAAAATATTCTGAAAATGTCTAATCTGTGCCATCTTAGTAGCTTGGAAGAGGAGTCCAAGAAATCCAAAGGCAAAGAAAATAGAAGAAGGAGCTTGACTTTCTTGGTGGGTGCGGGTGCTGGGATTGCAGCCAGGGCCTGGCACAGGCAGGCAGGGGCTCTACCACTGAGTCCCACCCCCAGCCACACTTTACATTTTAAGGGGAAGCAAAACTAAAGAAATGGAATGAGAGAAAGACAGCAACAAAGACCAGCAAGGGTGAAGTTGATCTTTTAAGCACAAACAAAGTAGAGACAGATGTGGCCTCAGTAAGCCAAGAAAATCTTAGAGCTCCCTGGGGCAGCAGGTACACTCAAATTGGAAAGACTCAGGGAAGATTAGCACGGCCCTGGAGCAAGCATGACATGCGAATTGTGGAACTTCCCATATTGTCTAAGACGAAAACAAAGAAAAGCTAATTTTTATGTTACAGCATGCTACAAATGGAATGTAGCCATTGATCCAGGAGAGAAGGAAAAGAAGAGATTGGGATTAATATGCAAAATATCATTTCAGGGGGCTGAGGTTGTAGCTCAGTGGTAAAGCACTTGCCTCACGTGTGTCAGGTACAGCATTCGATTCTCAGCACCGCATACAAATAAATAAATAAATAAATAAAGGTTCAATGACAACTAATTAAAACATAGAAAAAAGGAAAAGATAATTTCATATGTCAAAAATCAAATGAAGCAGACAACACTTGCAGATTTAAAAAAATCTTAGGAAAGCAAACCAAGGTGAAAGTGAAAATCTGAGGGTTCTTGTGTCTGGTAAAATTTTTTTTCTTGGTACCAGGGATTGAACCCAGCGTGCTTAACCACTGAGCCACATCCCCAACCTATCTGTTATTTTTAATTTAGAGATAGGGTCTCACAGAATTCCTTAGGTCCTAAGATGTTGAGACTGGATTTGAATCTGAGATCCTCATGTCTCAGCCTCCATGAGCCAGTGGGTTGGTAAAATTTTTAATAAAGAAAAAATTCTGACCAATGTGATCCTACAATATGGACAAGCAGAAGCGTGAGATATTACACCCCATTTGTGTATGATCTATCAAAATGTATAAACGCATTCTACTGTCATGCATGATAAATTGCAACAAATTAAAAACTTACCACAAAAGGAAAAATTCACAGCTCCAATTCAGACATCTCCCCAATCAGTCCTCTAAACGCTCAGGAAGAAATGTGTCTTACAGAAACTCTTTTGTAAAGTAGATAAAAGGAAAAAGTTTTCAACTCACTTTGTGAGGCCAATGTCAACCTGAGACCAACAACTTACAGGGACATTAGAAGCAAAGAAAACCATTGTCCAACATCTCTCCTGAAAATACCAAAGAAAATCCTCAGTAAAAGATAAGCCGACCCACTGCAATGATAGAGAAAAACATGTACATGAAGGTCTGGAGCCGGGTAAGGCAGGAAGGCAAGACTTGGCCACATTCTCCAACCAATCACAGTTAACCACATTAAAAACAACAACAAAAACAACAACAACAACAAGAACACAAAGGAAATTTACATGATCATTTTTATATTTTCGTAAAATTTCAATTCCTATCATGATTAAAACCTATCAGCAATGTAAAATAGAAGGAAACGTCCTTAACCTAATAAGAGTTCTCTCCCCATCCCTGAAAACAACCCAAAAACTATTCAATAAAAATATGAAAAAAACATGGAAAACACCAAAATTACTGGTGAAGCATTGCATAGTTTGTCCCTAAATTTGTAAATAAGATGAGGAGTCTACCACATATTTAAACATGTATTGTCGCTCCCCAGCAGGGCAGCACAGCCAGATGACCATAATAGTGTCAGTACACTTCTAGGAAAGTGGACGTGTAGTTTCCATCATCCACCGAAGACATTTCTACCTAGGTAGAATATTCCAAAGGATATAAAGCCATTGCCAGTAGGAAGTGATTGTAGGAAGTTCCCGGATGCAGGAACAATCATCCAAAACCACCAGCAAGAAATCACCAGAAAAGAAAATTTAAGGCACCATTGAAAAGATTGCCCACAGCTTGAAAATCTAGGAGCACATTTAATGAACGCTGTGCTGGGGCATTGCACGAGGAGAAAAAGAGCAGCGAGAGGAATTGAGAGCTGGGTAAGTGGAGACAAATGGGCTTGCGGTACATGGGAGGACTCCTTACTAAAGCCTGATGGTCGCTGGACGTGGCCGAGCATGCCTGAATCCCAGCAGCTTGGGAGGTCGAGGCGGGACGATCTCAAGTTCACAGCCAGCCTCAGCAACTTAGTGAGCCCCTGAGAAAATCAGTGAGGCCTGTCTCTAGATCAAATTGAAAAAGAGGGGTGGGGCTGGGGATGTGGCTCAGTGGGAAAGCACCCCTGAATTCAATCCTTATTAAAACCTTATTGCCACAGGTCAGGGCTGTGCATGCCTGAATCCCGGTGACTGAGGAGGCTGAGGCAGGAGGATCACAAGTTCGGAGCCAGCCTCAGCCAGTTAGTGAGCCCCTGAGAAACTTAGGGCGACCCTGTCTCTAGATCAAACATTACAAGGGGCGGGGCTGGGATGTGGCTCTGTGGGAAAGCACCCCGACTTCAATCCCCCAGACCAAAACGAAAAATGAAACAAGAAAACAAACAAAAACCCTTTGTCAATTCTTCCCAGAGCGATTCTGCTAATCTTATTTAAAATCTCACCATGTCAATTTTGCAAACCCACAAGCTGATAATACAAAAAAGAAACCAAAGGTCTTAATCCCAACGCTCTTTAAGAAAAACAGCAGATAGTAGATTGACTGAAAACGGTAATGTAAGTCCAAGAACCTGGTCCTGGAGCAAGGAGAGGCATGCACGCCAATGGAAGACCACAGTCCTACAACACATTGGGAAACACGAAATTGCTCCATTTATGACACTGGGGCCTGAAACCACCGTGAGAAGGACAGTGGTCTTTTTCCCCTGGCTACTTCCGTGAGGCGCCTGGCAGAAGCCAGGCTCCCTGGCATGCTGAGGGGGCGTTCTACTGCGGAGCTGCATCTTCAGCCCAAGACCGCTTTTAAACAAGCCCACTACTTAGAGACCAGCAACGCCGGCCCTGCAATCCTACTGGGAGAAAAAGCAGGGTGTTGCCCTCACGGATTGGGGGTAGCCAGAGACATGTTTTTAAAGAATGCACCCACCAACCATAAAAAGTAGTCTGAATAATCAAATGGGGAGTCCCGGTGCATTGGCGCTCGTCTCCAATCACAGACAGGTGGGCGGCTGAGGCAGGAGGATCCCAAGCTCAGGCTGCCAGGCAGTTAAGCCAGGGTCTGTCTCAAACTCTAAAAGCTAATACATAACAACAGACTGGAGGTGTCCTTCGGTGCACCCCTGAATTCAGTCTCCAGTTCCGGGGGGG